>DWNH01000618.1:0-14109 GCA_018249895.1 Tiana niger
TTCGACTAGTTGGACTGGCGACCTTAAGATAGCGGGAAACCGCTGGTCCTAAGGGCTCAGGGCCGGAGGAGTGGCGCCGACTAGGGGAGGCCTGTGTCCAGCAGTGGACAACTAACGGCTGATGGATGGACGAGCCACGTGACACAACTTGTATGTGGGAGCGCTACAAGGTAATTACAAACTAAGTTACTTTATCTTTACACCACATTGAACAGCTGGGCACACTATACAGATAAAAGAGTGAGATGTTCATACATTTAATACACTTTTTAACGACAGAATATATAACAAGAACATTTAGAGCTACGTATTTGAGAGTACCAGTTCCGTTTGCATTAGTGTTAACAGAAACATTTGAAAGTTATTCATTCTTACGACCACTCTATTCCACTTAATCATGACGTATGTAAGCAAAGTATGTGTTTTTCATAAAATTATGACATATTTTTCTCGAGTACCCTCCAGTAAAAGTTGACAACATGTAAAAATTGAGATATAACCTGTATTGATACTAAAGCAAAACTCTTTAAGCGGCTTTTACAGATAATATCGTCGTCACTTAAATAATCCGTTTGATTTTATTTAAGGTTAGTACACAGACGAGCCAGTCAGTGACGTAAAACAAACAAGATGACAACACTAAGGACGTGCAAACAGAGACTGCTAGTCTTAAATTATACTCTGCGAACACAAAACCTTCAAATTGTGCTTTTTACAATACTAATTAATTAGTTATTTGGCGTCTACTGTACAATATTAATAATAGATTAATAATTATTATTATTTATGTAGTTGTAATGTATGTTGTATCATATAAATAACGCCTTTTCACACATCGGAATCAACAAATGCTGTTGTTCGTAAATCAACTTGAAGACACTACAATGCAAAATATTTTGTTAAATAAAACAAACTATTTTATAATAAATCTTGAGTTTTGAATAGATTTTATTTACAACTATTTTAGAACATATTGCACACTGTCCGATTTGAACCCGTGGCGGGTATCTCTTGTTAGGTATATCAGGGAAGAGTGCCTTGCACTTAAATATTTGTCTGTTTAACAGATTCAACAAACCACTTCTGTGCTCACTGATTGGAAATACGAGCAAAGCAGGCTAGACATACATGTTTTCAGTCTGTCTATAATACACCATTCCAAGTTTCTGGAAGCCTTTTAAACTGCCTTGTAACAGCTAACTCTGTCAAAAGTTCTTTGTAAACAATATCTTCGTATTAATCATTTGGATGCAGGATTTGTTTCCAGTTAAAAATGATCAAGTTATCAAGTCGTCAGTTCTTTAGTGTTCAGTCTTCGGTTGGTTACAAAAATTCATTTACAATATTTGTCAGATCTTAGTTTATTTACTCATGGACTTACCATTGATGGTAAATATTGAAACCATGTCCATGGGCGAACATACATTATTATTATATTATTATGATTGGCTTTTTTAAATTGGGAAAAAAGTGGCAAACGAGCACAGAGTACCTGGTATTAAGGTATCTGCAGGCCGTGAACATGCAACCATACAACCTTAGTCCTAGCTGATATCGTCAATAGATGTGTTGTTAATTGAACTAAGACAGTCGCCCATAGCCAGTGTAGTTTACTACGCAAGTTGTCATTGACCATCCCCCTAGTTCACCCCAAGTCAATGTATCAGCAACAATTTCAGCAAAATAATCGCAACACTGCCAGATACGATCAGGTCACTCAAACTATTGCCAAAAAAATATTCATAACATTGTCAACTTCTATATCTCTCTTTTCAATTTCCAACTCGCTCTTTTTCACAATATTACACTCTTTTTTGAAATATCTTCGTCATAAATGCTATTTTATTGAACTCTTGAAATACTCATTATATTTTAGTAGTGTATCTGGGGAGTTAATCCACTTTAAAAGTTTTTTTTTGTAATTTGTCTAAGAATATTAAAAGTAAGTTTATAGGTGGTAAGGCTGCCGCCCGGGAAAGTACCACCGCCACACCCAATTCTACCGTGAAGCAATTTATTGTTTCGGAAAGAGGGTGTCGGCATCCGGAGTTCACTAAATACGAGGCGACCATTTTAGTCCTCAGAAATAGTAACGCATCTATTTGCAATCTCAGGTAGGACTACGGTATTGCCTAAAGTTGCAAGTTGATGCCTATGGGTTGCAGTGACCACTTAACACTGGGTGGTCTGCACGCTCGTTCGCTATATTTAATCAATAATGAAAAAAGTAACCTTTTTTCCAATTTTCACAATTGAATTTGTTTTAAAACGCCTTTAAAGTTTTAAAAAAGTAATAAGGTAAATTTAGTCCAATTGGTGAGGTATCACTGCCACACCCATATTTACTGATTTAATGAAAAATCCTTAATGTTATAAATAACACAAAACGCACTAAGTGTTATAACGCCTGTTTTTGTTTATAACAAATCATTTTATAATCTGTCTTCTTCATTCCATTCTTTAGAACTGTCTTCACGTTGACGTCACCATTAACGTCCATGCATTTTGTTTTGCCACAGTCTGTGGTAACTTTAGATTGATCATTAAGTTTATCTTTCGAAACTTTTTGAACTATTTTAATATTATCGGTACAATTTTTATCTGTATTCCTATTGTACAATATTTCATTATCTACACGTCCTTTAGATATCGGTTGAGTCTTAGCAACTATGTTCTTATCCTCTATCCTATCAGTAGTATGTAAACTATCTACTCTAGTATCCAACACTATTCTCTCTGTTTCTACATTTTTGTTATCTACTTTACAATTTACATCAACCATTCTACTACTTACCTCTTGCACTCTTACATTTTTAATATTTTCATTATTCAATAATTCTTCTGTTTTACTTCCATCTGTATGTTCTATGCTCTCCTGTGTATCTTCAGTATCTTTCTTAAGTGTTTCTAAATTCTCCGTCAATTTCTTTTCAGCTTCGAGCCTCTCCGTTTCTTCCTTCTCTCGTTTAATTCTCTCTTCTTCTCTCTGCTTCTGTTCTGCCAACTCCTTCCTTTTTTGCGCGTTCCACCAAGGCATAAACCGTTGGAACATTATTCTGGATCTGTGCTGAGGTCTCAACACCCACGACACCGCCACTTCCACATCGGCTATTCTGTAACGCGACGTTATCATTTCTTTATTATACAGAAATATCGTTTTGTTTAAGTTTGCTTATACATGATTAGTTACACCTTCACTACTAAATGTAATAGTACAACACTTCTGCATACTGTAAAATTACTTTTTTACGGTGCATAAAAACAATAGAAAGTAGTAAAAAGTATTGTTAAATTTTGATATGAAGAATTTGTATTGCTATTTTGAACTTTGGACCAGACGGAACGGTACCACCTAGCCTAGAGGATACTTTTGTCCAACCGTGAACGTTCAAAGGCTGATGGGTGGATGTATGAATGGATATATGATACCTTTTCCCATTACAAAAAATGATATACAAATGAGTTTTTTTAAATTGAATAAAAGTAGCAAACGAGTATGCAGGCCACCTGGTGTTAAGTGCTCACTCTAACCCATGGCCATCCAAATGCAACCACATACAGTACTTTAGTCCTACCTGAGATCGTACATATGTAGATGCGTTGCTACTCTTGAGGACTAAGATAGCCTCATATTTAGGGTACTGGTGAAGTGGATAACGTGGATAACACCCTATCGTGTGTCATTTGCACAGTTGCATACTAGGTACGGCACATTTGGCTTCGATAACCACACCCTAGGGACTAATCCCGACTCATCTTATTAAGAAACTAAGAATTCTTGGCTGCAGGGCAGCGAGTGTAGCTAGATTGCCAAAAACTGTGTATCTATGCCTTCTTGTCTCTACAAAAACGTATGCAATGCATTTCGTTGCATTCCAAGTCTAATTTCGTTGGACATACGGACTGCTCGTCGATGAAAGAAAACTTCACATGCTTGATGCAGTTGAACGTGTTTTGCATTTTGCATCAACATTACATTGCATTGTTATATCGAATGTATCGAACAGTCTCCAGAGACGCGATTAGTTCGAGATTGATTTTCTTAATTTGAAATGGCAAACGAGAATGCAGGCCACTCTGGGCCAACCGCAATGTGCGTAAAGACGGTGCGGCAAGAGAGATATATAACAAGTTGCCTGAGATCTGGTCAATTCAAAACCATTGTTGGTTTGGTTTCGCTGGCAGATTGACATGTGCAACTTAAAAAAAGACGCTAAAAGAGCTCTCCTCTAAAGCCGGCAACGCATTGACAACTCTTTTGTGTTGCCAATGTTCATAGGCGACGGTGACCACTTGCCACCAAGTGAGCCGTTTGCCTCTCTGCTAGGCTTCAAACATTAAAAAAATGGAATATGGGTAAGCGAACCTCCTCTTGAACCTATCCCGGTCGAGCGCGTGCCGCTCCCAGTGGCCTGCTCTGGCCTGCCGCGCGGCGAACGCCCACACCCTCATCACGTGAACCTTGGGCGGTAGCGTCGAGAAGTGGACCTGGAAAGATTGTAGGGGTTTCTTAGGTAAGTTAAGACAAATCACATAAATGTTCATAGCACAATCTTAAACCTAGAAATAGGGAGAATTTGTTAAAAAAGTTTTTGTACTCGTTTAGAGAAACAAAAACGTTTTCTGGTATGTTTGTACGATAAAACGCTTTTCTAGCAGCGGTGTTCATTGTAGTAATGGTGTTGATTGTGATAATGATAATAACGATGTTGATCTTCAATCTTATTTTGAACCCATTGAATATTGTAACAATAATTTTGTAACAATAATTTTTGCATGCCATTAAATGGCAAATGTGAGGTTATATCATACTACAAATTGTAAAACCTGGAATTACCACATTTTGGCAAATAAAATATTTCATTTCATTTCATTTCATTTCATTTCATTTCATTTCATTTCATTTCAACACAAAATTAGAAGTTGCCCAAATTTTGTGTCACGTCATTGAATAAATAAAATAACGTTACCGAATACGCCAATTAAGAGAAAATGTAATATATGCGGACATAAATGCAGACAGGTGTGGGTGAACGCGTAGATATTTCCCAACAGCTATATTGAAGCTCTCAACAATATGTTTGGGAATCCGCCAATTTTTCTAATGCCTCAATGGGAATATTTTACAGGGCCGTACTAAAATGAATACAGGTGTGTTCTGCGAGTTATTTTTATTGAACATATTTTTATCAGCTCTTGAAGTCAAAGATTTTGATAGGATACATACAACAGTTAATTTTAATGTTTTGGAACATTTATTAAGATTAAGTTTGTAAAGTTCAAAACGTTCAAGTGGTTAATTTGTTTGCGATAACGCTTTTATCCCTTATAATTGGTTCACGCTACTTCGCTACGTCCGTCTGTGTGTCCAATGTTTGCACTTGACTGTTAATGTATGTATTGCTTACTTGTCTTTATCAATTTTTAAGTAGTATGAATTTTATAAATAGAGGGAAGTTTTGCAGATACACTCTTTTACAACGTCAATGTTGTAACAGTACATTATGATTAAAATATGAATTCTTTGATTTAGAAACATTAGAATAACAGATTAATTTTTATAAACACAGTTCGTCCCTGTATTTAGTCGAATAGAATCAATCAGGCTAAAGATTTACGTAAGGGTGACGGAGCTGGCACGTAGAGCCAGTGTCAATGCCACTGGCCACTAACCATCCGCATTTCACCAAGCCCTAGCGAATTATGTTCCGGGTTTTTTAATCTATTCGACATAGATAAAGAATTGGCGGCAGTTTCGGAGTTTAATTTTATTTTACCAAATCGTTAAAATATGATTTCTTGCAGTAAATTATGTAATATCAGCAGTGGAAATTTTAATTTCAAGTGTTAAGAACTGTCAAGAGAAAGTTAAGTCAAGTGATACGATTGGATTCCGGAGAGGTTTTTATTTAGGCTTTACAGTGATTGTATTTTAACACAAGTATTAATTAACACTTTATATAGAAATATAAGATGGAAGATAATTTCGTAAATTCTGTAATAACTTTTTACAAGGAGAAGGACTGGAGGGCCATCGTTAACAAGTATCGTGATTATCCTGAAAGAAATAAGCTGCTATGGGTGTTTCCTACCGAAGAGAACTTTATGTTTCTCCAAAAGTGTCTTCTGGAGTTGGGCTGCGATAAGATACTGAGTATCGGTTGCGGCAGTGGCTTGCTGGAATGGATGATCACAGAAGCTATAGGTAGGTTAAATATTCTTCTCGTAGGTTGATTGTAATTCGTAATTTTCGTAAATCGAATTTTCATGAACGATACTCCGAAATCAGTTCTGTTAATGTACTTACATATATGCACTATGACATAGTGTTGTCTTTGTGATTCTCACGACTACAAAAAAACTATGTAAGTATATACCGCGGTAAATTCATTCTTAGTGTATACATAGTTTTATGAGTGAAGTGTACCTAAATGTACCTATAACCGTAAAAACCATAAAAAATCAACATTTGGAAGATGTTGAGAAAACAAAAACGGAGCTGGGTATTAATATAATAATAATAAAATTAATTTGAACATCTAAATGATGCGCTTAAAGATCCGCTGGTCTTGTAGCATAACGTTAATTCAAGAAATTCTTGTATTATACACTTAATTAATGTCGTGCAATGTATTAACGGATTATCGGCTTCGGACACTCTTAGGCTATGGTTATCGGGAAAAAAAGTTACACCTCTTCAAACCAAAAAAAGTTACACCTCTTCAAACCAAAAAAAGTTACACCTCTTCAAACCAAAAAACTCTCTGCAGTCTTTTAATAACGCCCGAATCTTAATACGAACACTGTAAAATAATATAAATAATACTCATTCCTATCCATTATCCATATGAGACGGATTTAGACCATCGTCCACCACGTTGGCCAAGCGTGGATATGAGGGCCTGAATTAGTTTATGTTTTTTGATAACATAACGAACCTGCAAGTTTTGCTACGATGTTCTCCTTCATCGAAGAGATTGATAATTACACCCGGAACCACCGGAACAGAATTCAATCACTAGGCTATCACTGGTTAGCTATACCTACCTAGATATATCCATAAGTATTTTTAATAACATTTCCCAGTTAGTTTATAGGTGGTAGGCTGCAGCCCGGGGATGTGCCATCGCTACGCCCAAATCTACCGTGAAACAACTTATTATGTTTCCGAAAGAGGGTATGGATGCCGGAATTCACTAAATACGAGTCGACCATCTTAGTCCTCAGAAGTAGCAACGCATCTATTTGCGATTTCAGGTAGGACTAAGAAACTGTCTGAAATTGCAAGTGGATGTCCATGGATTGCAGTGACCACTTAACACCAGGTCGCCTGCACGCTCGTTTTCTACTTTTATTCAATAAAAAAAAAGTTACATATAAAAGTTAAAATATAAACAAAAATAAAATCTAAATATTTGGCCACAACTTAAAACAAACATTGTTTCCAGGTGTTCCAGTGTCCGGAGTGGAAGTAGACGGAGCTTGGTGGTGCTGCAAATACGCACCGCCCACCTTCATTCCCCTCCTCTTCACTCCGCCTACGTTGGACAATAATACCATAGCTCTTTTAAAGAAATCAGATACCTCAGCATTATTATTCTGCTATTTTAACAATGGACCAGCTTTTAAAGACTATTTAGAGCACTATTCTGGCAAAGTGCTCATAATAATAGGACCAGATGGCAAAGGAGTGCATACAGATCCTAAGCCTTTTGATATAGTGCCTGACTGGACTCTTTGTGCCAGCGACGAAGTAGGAAACAGCAGAGATTTTATAGCAGTTTATTGTAGGAATATATGTGAAAAAAATAAAGTACTGAGCTAATATATGGTTTGTTTTAATATAGTTAAATTTGTTTTCTTATACATAAAACATATGTTATAGGACAGTGACTGACGTTATTTTTTACCCATAAGACTAGGAATTGGTAGAAAGTTCGAGATAGCTGTAAGTTTTCCTAATAAATAAAAAAAAAAACGAATTGATTCAAATCCGTAAAATTAGCCCATTGGTTTCTTCCAACAGTTCCATGCTGATCGACACGGAAATATTGTATTAAGGGACGCTGGCTCGAGTAGGTTCCTCCTGGTGACCTCTGAGCATCGCAAATAGCTTAGGGCTTTTTTTTATTTCTGAAGGAATAAACAACAGTTAACACCTCTTCAAACCAAAACAGTAAATACTTACGTAGAAATAGCTGTGGTCACAAGCCAGCAGTCGACCACTTACAATGACAGTCACCTAGTGCTCGACTGGCCGAATAATTTGGTTGGAAGAAGTTTTTTAATCGGCACAGTAGAACTATAATTACGGTACACTCTTAGAGAGAGAACTTAGTCTTCAGTGATTCAGAGTGACGTAAGGATCACAGACTAGATACAGAGAGGATGAAGTGTAAGCAGCGGCACTGTTGCTTCAAGTTAAGCCGGGAGAGGGCCAGTGCCGGATTAGCCACGTAGCAAGAGTAGCAAGTGCTACGGGCCCCGCGCTCCAACCTTACCAACTCTAACTTTAACACCACACTAAATCCAGAAAAGTTTATTTGTAACAGTTTTGTTTTATTTAATACCCTTAACTTGAGAACCTAAAGCAAACCAAGGGCCTCTTGGCAGAATTTGCTACAGGCCCCGCGCTGGCTAATACGGCACTGGAGAGGGCATGTCATTTTGACGTTGCAAAGAAGCTGAATGAAGGGCAGCGGAGAGCGGGGGCGTCCGAAACAGGCAACTATGTTTGTGTGAAGAAAACGTACTCTAATACTTTCTCTATAATTAGTTGCGACAAGACATTGGCTATTTATTGGTAGGTAACTAATTTAATTAAGCAAGAAGGTAAAGCCCTATGGGAAGAGCACTAAATTCGCGTTATTTTCCCATGCAATGTACCTAAGGAAATACAAGGCATATTAGAGCTAAATAAAAGGACCACATTGTATTAACAGAATTATACTTATGTATATAAAACAGTCTTTCAACATTACAGGTATAAATAATACATAATACATTTCATGTAAATTTAAAATAAATATAGATCCCTTCGTTCATTTACAATTTATTTAATTCTTCATTAACTCTATATTTTTTACATTGATTTTGTTTGTAGATGCTCGTACTGAAGTATTCATCATGGGATCCTTTTTACCCTGGATGTAAGTCGGAAACTCGCTAGCACCTTCTTGTGGTATCAAGTCCAAACTTTCCTTCTGATTTATGATTGGTACCTCCGTCACCATTCTGTTCATCTCGCTTACAGGCACTTCGACTCCCATATTGTTTGCCGAAGGCTCACTATCTAAGAAATGAAAATCATTGTGCATCAAGTAAAGAGATTCTAAAGGGAAATTCATGTCAAATCGAGGCAACAACTTATTGTCGTCGGAATTATCGTCGATTTCTATTACGTCGTTTTGCTGATCGGAATCCTCTGGCAATACAACCGTGGACAAGTCTAAATGCGTCGTATACTGTTCTGGAATTATATTGTCTATTAGGTATTGGTCTATTATAGGTGGATTCGCAGCTGAATTATTCAACGCCATGTTGTAAAACGAGTCAGATTTTACTTCATTTTTAATTTCACTCATATTTTTATGTATGTCTTCGAGTGGAGGTGAGGCTTTGTACTCTCTACTGATCGCTTGGTTATTCATGAGATTTGCGTTGCACATTCGCTCTAAACTAGGAGACTGCGTATTTTGTTTTATCGTAGCTTCTAATTTTATGTAGCTGGGATCGTTTGTTTGAATTTTTTCCGTTGGAGCAAGCATCGTCATTGTGTTGACGTTCATTTGTTGGTTAAATGAGAATATCTGAGGATTGTTATTCAGGCCGTTATCGACAGGAGTTGTTGCGGTGTCTTCGAGCATATTTTCTTGTGGGTAGGACATTATGTTACTGGGAGATTCGGTCATCGTCGGCTCCGGTTGTAGCTGCATGAACTGAGTCGTGATCAAGTTATTGAAAGTAACTGGGCTTCCGAGTCCATATCTTTCATTATCTTCGAGCCTTCTAAATGCCATTTTCTGCTGAGAATGAAACATGTTGATTTGATCTGGACCTTTCAGCACTAAGTTGCTCTTGACAGATATCTTAGCTTTTTTCCTTGGCAGTCCGTCAGGCTCAATGGATATGTTTATTGGAGAGTGAATAGACGATGGGACAGGTAGAATTTGGGTAGGTTTAATAATCGGTCCAGTAACTTTAGTCATTGGCAGGGAAATTTTGTCCACTGCTTTTAGCATAATGTTGTTACGTACCGATATCTGCGGTGTGGGAGGTAAACGGATTGGAAAATTACACAATATATTATTGTTTATACTACTGCTCATAGAGGAATGACTTGATGTTAATGAATTCACATTATTATTTTGTAAAATACCCTGGTCCATGGATACAGATGGGTTAAGGAAATGCAGATTTGTTTCAGTGGTATTATAGCTCATTTGTAGTGGAAGCTGCGTCGCGTACTGATGTCGCTCTATCAAGGTGTCGTTAGAACTTTCGGATATAAGACAAACGGAATTATTATCATCCTTACTTAAATCAGTCACCAAAACTTGATTATTGAAGTCCGATGTCTGAGTGTCTGTAGAAGGTGTTGTGCAATAACTCTTTGGATAATCCTGAGACATACTTTCGGATAAACTATCGCAGTCGTAAACTTCTATGGGCATGTTGTTTACTGAGTTCGAGCTTGCCTCCCTTGCTTGATCGTTGGTTATAGGCGTATCTTCATTTGGTTTTTCCGAATTTTCGCTAGGTATTGTCCAACTTGGTTTACTTTGTTTAACATTTTTCGTCATCTCGATTAAGAGTGGTATACCTTCCTTGTCTGAATGTGTCGTAAGGTGGACTACATATTTATCTTTGTTCACAGATTTAAATGAGCAGTAGGGACAGCAGTGGATCTCAGAGTTGACTGTGGGGTGTTTAGACAGCATGTGAGAAGTGAAAATGGTAGACTGTATAGCAGTGTATGGGCAATATTTGCATTTGTACAGACTTTGTTTTGAATGTAATTTTTTGTGGCGCCGCATAGCGTTGTGGTCGGACGAACGGTAGCTACATTCGTCGCAGGCGTAAGGTTTATCACCTTGAAAAAAAGAAGATGAAAATTATTTATTTTAAACATAAAGTAGAAGGAATCTTAAGAAATTTCTTTTACTAAAAAGTGAGGAAAAGTTTAAAGCATGTCGTTGGATGATACAGCTACTCTCAATAAGACATGATGACTGAGTGTCATTCGAAGTGTTACAATACATAAACTGTAAATACAAGACAATTCAGTAAGTGAGTCCACTGGGCAGAAGTTACTTTAAAACATTACATAATCTATTAATATCTAACAAATTAATGTGTGATGCAAAATTTTTACCTGAATGTGATCTTAAATGGAGCTTTAATTGCGGCTTCCTGGCTGCCGTATATTCACAATGACTACATTTGAATGGTTTAACTTTGTCATGCACTGCAGCTATATGAGCCTTTAACCTTCGTTCATTGACAAATTCCAGCTGACAAATGTGGCACTGAACATTTCCACTGCTCTTGTGGACCAAACGATGTTTTGACAACTGATTTGCATTCTTAAATGTTTTAGAACACGTTGAACCTAAAAACAAGAAAGCAGTGTTAAAAATAATTTATGTCAGACTTTTGAACTTCTTAAAAATATATAGTGGAGAGTAGTTTTGTGTTTTAACGGATGATATGGGATGTATATGACATTTGAATTTATCATCATTATTCAGTAGGTTGCTATCTAGGGAAGTATCCACATCCAATTCTAGATTTTGGAAAATGGGTGTGGTTGCCAGAGCGTACTAAATATGAGGCAACCATCTTATACCTCAGAAGTGGCAACATATCTATTTGAGATCTCAGGTAGGACTAAGGTACTGTCTGAAGTTGCAAGTGGATGTCCATGGGTTGCAGTGACCGCTTAAGACCAGGTGGCCTGCATGCTCGATTGCTACTTTTATTCTTTAAAAAAAAACCAGAAAGCTCTATATTTGATAAACTCTATTTTATAATTAACCAAAAATAAGTAAATGACTTACATGAGTATGCCTTAACAACTCCATGGCATTTCATGTGCGTGTTAAGGAGCCTGTACTTTCGGAATGTCTTGAAGCCACATATTTCACATGTTGGCAGCTCCATATCTATCGCATGTACCTTCCACAGATGCGTGTGGAGGGCATCCACTGCTAGGGAAATCTGACCACACTCCTGACATTGCAGTTTGCCATTCTGATGGCATTTTCGATGGTACAACAAATTCTTTTCTTCTTTAAAACGGAAATAACAATTTCCAATTGAACATGACACAGTTGTTTCCTTTTCTAAGTCCAAATTTTTTTCTTTATGAGGATAGGAAAGTAAGCTAGGATCAGGCTTCTGTTGTTGGTTGTGTGATAGATCCTTATCTTTTATACTCTGTGGACAAGTCTTGTCATCTGTCATTCGGGGAATGGAAGATATTAGGTCAGGTGGAACACTGGACACTTCAATAACTTTACAAGAAGTTGCTGAGGACCCTGTATCTGATACATTAACATATTGAGTGGAAACTTCATTTGTATAAACAATATTTAAGCTCGCTTCTTGAATAACTTCTTTAGGATCAATTTGTTCAAAGTTGAGAGTGCTCATTTTATTTAACTCATCCACCGATATGAAAGCAACACCCTTTGGCAAAGGTCCACTATTCCTAGTCACAGAATCTGGCAGTATTTCTATTACTTGTGGTATCTTTACATCAGCAATTTCTTGTTGTGGAGCCTCAGGAGATGGGCCGTCTTTTCTAATTTCTCTCTTTAATTTGGCATTCTTAAGTGCTATTTGGACTAGACTTTTGATCATTTTCCTAACGTCTTTGATTCCCATTTTGTGGTGGTTTCGAAGGTGGGTCCGTAGGGTCTCTTCTGCATCGAACACACTGGAGCAACCAGGACAGTTTATGTGAACGTTGTCCGCAAGGCCATTGCTTTTGGCTAGGTCTGGGTGTACAGTAAATAAATGAAACTTTATATCATCCTCAGCCATAGCCATGTAAGGACATGCTTCACACTGATAGAATGGTGTAGAACCTACTGATTTCTCTTCATAAGACATCACTTTTTCTTTCGGCTGAATAGGTTTCGCATCTGTGTTGCCTAAAACGCTAGGTGTAATACCGTTAACATTCATAATGAAGCATTGAGAAGACATTGTAACGTCTTCTGGTTTACTTGTTAAATGTTTATCGTTTATATCGCCAAAAAGTAAACATTATTTGAGATAAACACTATTTAAAATTACCTTTACACTGCAAGTAATAAATAAAAAAGTGACATCCGAGTTATGTCTGACAGTACGACAGATGACAGAAGATAATATTTGACGTATGCACCTTTAGTATACTTTATGTGACAGTTGACACAGATTATATCTGAACTTAAAAAAAATAAAAGTGCTTAGAATTAAAAGAAGTGCTAAGAATTCGTAAACATGTACTTTTTATCACTCAGTTGTTTCATATGTGTTAGAAAGAGATGCATATATACTTATACAGGTACCTCATGATTAATGTACATCTACATTTTATTGATGTAGCAGTGGAAATTGGAATAATATATTTATCTGTTATTTACAAGGAGTCGATTTGGTTTCTGATGTTGGTAGGAAGTATCAATCAATTTATTAATAGAGTAGTAGTACTTTGTTAACAGTTTACCTAGTAACTTTCAAATCTGTTGATGAGTTATCGATACATAACTTCTAATGTCTGAGCATATCTTATCTTAGCAACGAGAATTTTGAATTTAAATTAACTCTCAAATTTTATTTTAATTTAGTTAAAATAAAAAATTGTACAGAAACGTCGGCATAGGTTTGCCTTAGCTTATTAATTGCTTCCGAGATAACTTAAGGCTCGATACGTAGACAGATAAACCTTTATAAAATTCTAGGATTGGTTTGGTCTCTTGCTTTGAGAATAATCGTGTAATGGCTATGGGTGATTGATGTACCTACAACTATAATTTGTATATTGATGTATGTTTATTAATTATTGATAATTATGATTGATACATAACACTAATATCTTATCTACATTTCTAGGCTGTC
>DWNH01000619.1:0-14096 GCA_018249895.1 Tiana niger
GTACAATATTAACAAATTGAAAATTACATTCACATCAAATAGTCTAAAATTAAACGATATGTCGACAATTACAAAATATAAAAGCTAAAATCGCTACATGACACAAGACGCTAACATGTTTCTGACATAACAACTTTTAACTATATAAGTAAGTCAAAACCATAGTAGCTGCTAAAGACACAGGGTGCTAATCCAGTTACTGACTTGTCCAGTTAATGAACGGGTATAAACTAACCATGGCGATCAGGCGGCGCGACTCGTCTCCGTCTAAAACTATGTTACCTACACAATATTCGTCTAGTACTCCTCTAAATATATCTGCGTCAACTAGAACGGAAAATCTAGAAATATATGGCGCCACCAAATACAAGACGTCCACAAATCCTGACTGAATAGTCGAAGTAATCCGCGGGAAAATTGTATTTGTTTGCAGCTACTTAAAATAATATGTGAATATTTTTCACCTCAAACCGTTTTTAGTTATAGCCTTTACCGTGTGTACCCTAAGGGACCTATTTTAGATAATCTTTTCTGACCGGCAATAGGGTTCAGTTTAATGAATATTGAGTATTGGCTCAAAAATGTATAGAAATGACTTTTATAGTCTACATTACGTATTTCTACGTAACTTCGAATCCAATTGAATCGATCGATTCTCCAATTGCTCAGTAGATGACACTGTGTGGTTTGCTAAATTACGCTACGCCGCCATTACACATCAATAGTCTTACGTTAAATCAGATAAACTTCCTTTGTATAAATAATAATTTACACAGATCAGTAATTGGGTATGCTGATTTAAAAAATCAGTTTCATGATTCAGTGTTGTGTTTGATGGTGCGATAGAATAGCAAGTGCCGTAAAACTACATTTAAAGCAAAATTACTGAAAAACGCAGTAAGAATAGTCGAGCCTAAAAAAATCAACCACGTGTCATCTATCAGCCTTAGGACGTGCACTGGTGGGCGTAGATCTCCGCTAATTGGCAAAATCTCCCCAAAACATGTTTACAATATAATTACTGCCTATTTCATACTTGATAGTCATAGAACTAATAATGGATAATGATCTTAAATTAATATCAACATCATCATTTCCTGTCATATAGCAAATGTAATTCGAGTAATAAAGGAATAATCCGCGATTAGAATAATCCATTCTGTACGCTGTGATTGTTAGTAAAACCGACCCAACACGAAATTAATTAAACACTTAAATACACGATTGGCTGTATCGAAATAGTCTACATCCATTTATGTTTGCCCTTGAATGGTAATCTATGTTTTCATTCTATCTTATTTCTATTTTTTATTATTAGATATTAATGCTTTAAGCGATATAAAAATTGTCTTAAAAATTCTTCTTATTATTTCAAAGACTTCACTGGGATACCGAGTTTTATGCGGTTTTGTTGTAAGGGGCGTAACTTAAAATCATTTATTAGGTACAAAAGTTGTCACAATGTGTTTTTTATTGTTTTACCCCGTTTTATGTTCGGCAAAATACCTATACCTATTTGTAGTTATAATAAGTTTGCTGTTGTAATGCAAATAAAATGTGTAGTAGTAAAAACCATTTTTTTCACCTTAGCGCAATTTCAACTATACCGAATGAAAGAACCTGAAAAACTAAGTAAGGCTTTATCAAAAAGTAAATTGACCAAAATAGCCTATACGCCCGAAAAGGGACGATACATTCGTATCGACCTTGTGTAAAGTATTCATTTTACTCATCTATTGAAAGGCTCATTTCCACAGGTAAGTACCTATATCAAAATATTGGTTTGTCCCAATATTACTTGCGAGACCGTATCTGTGACCAGTAACGGATTTAATTTTTTCGCAGAGAAACTATAAAAACGTAGTTGCCTTTTCTAGATGTATTCAAAACAAAATTTGAAAGTGATGATAAACTGTCTATAATATGAACATGACTGTACTTTTATTGTAAACAGTTGACCATAATGTGTTATCTGTTTGTTTTAGTGTGTGATCATTTGTTTTAGAAAAAGTAATTGTGCAATTACGTTCTCCATTTCAGTGTGTAGATATCTCATGTAGGTACTAATAGAATAAATGTACAAGACGACCTGACAGTTATTTTTTCATGACAATATGGCTTTCTTCTCTCAAAAATATATACCTAATACATGGTCATTTTGTAAGAAAATAACTATTCGGACTTACTATTTTTACATGAGCTAAGCATACGTAATGAAAGGCTTCACGTATGTAGCAGGCGGCTTAAGGGAAAAAACCTAATGTGTCTAACCTATGTTTGTGCGGCTATAATGGCCATGTTTTGATACGATTCTGCTTATTTTTTCACGGCAAAAGGTCTCGCTTGGTAGGATTTGGCCGGATTTGTGGGCTGCCAATCTCCATCGTAACCGCTGGAGGCGACCGAATACTTCGTTAGGTAGCAAGCTCCAACATATTTCTTGTTAACAGATTTCTAAAGAAAACCCTTGAAGGAAAATATAAATTGATATTTCCCTTATATTTTTACATCGACGGTTAAGTCGGTGCCGGTCGAGTGATTTCAATTTTTGTTATAAATGTTCGACAAATAATTTGAACAGATGGATGGAGTTGTAATAGGTCAATAGTCTTCTAGAACACTTACAGTAATGTTGTGAAGTAAGAAAAATGAGATCCGACGTTTGTTTTAAATTGTACAGATATTTCTTTACAAATATAATAGATCCGAAAGAAAATCTGTTACGTAATTGTTAATTAGCATATGCATTAAAAAAGAGTAAACAAGGTCTTACACAATATTTGAGATCTTTTAATATTTCTTATAGAAATAGCAACACTTTTTAATAACTGACTTACACCTAACCGCGGTAGCAGAGTCTAACAACGTTCCAAATAAAGCGACTTTAAGTAAGCAAAGATAAGCGACTTCTTTAACCATAGACGATTCATTACTGTCCTATCAGACATAATAAGAAAATATAGTTGTCCTACTGTCTTATAAGACAGTTCGACAGCTTTATTTTCTTATGAATGAATGAATTAATGAATAAATCTTTAATATTCGTGATAACATTTTGATTATGGAATCATCAAAATCATCGAATTAATTCAGTAGGCGTTCATGTAAATCGGTTTTCATTTTTGCTTAAAATAATTTTTCTAACTTAAATAAAACGTGATTTTTATTTATTCTGTAAATTTTAATAATATCTTGTTGTTATAATAATATGCTGTTGAATATAATACTTACATAGCAAATTTCACTGACTCGTAAAATACATAAAATATATATGAGAGAAAGTTTCCATTACTTACATATAACGTACATGAAGGCAGAGAAACTGATTCAAATGAAGTTTTACGTAAATTTTATTATTTCATATATTGAATTGTAATATTCTACTCGTTTTCTTTATACGATTGAAAAAATCGTAGTGCTATCTAGTCAGCAAGCAGTTTCAGCACTTTTTTTCATACAAACAGATCTTAAATATGACTGAAATGTTTGTTCATGCGTGGGATTCTCCCGTACGTGTCAGTGCATTCTAGCTATCACAATAGCGCGAAAATGCTGCATTGGTGCATGTTTAGTAGACACAATTCTCTGCAATTTTTGAAAACGGAAGTATAATTCTAAAATAAAATGTGGCATTATCTCCATCCATTTGAGATACCTGAGTGTTTCCAACTTTAAGCTAGAAAATGGTGGAAGCACTTAGAAAATTATGCAGCACCATATGGGTGGTAATCCATCAAGCGATCGGGTTCCGAACTCGCTTTCATTAATCATCCTCCATTGATTAATGTGTCCTCACAAAATACACATCATTTACTACTTGCTTTAAATTTTATGAACTCTGTCCAATTTTTTTCGTCAAAGCTAACGTCGAAGTTTAAAGTTCAATGTTGACAAATATATACGTTACGGCAGTGATAGCCTAGTGGTTGAATTTCGGTCACCATTCCGGTGGGTCCGGGTTTGAACCACGCACGCACCTCTAATTTTTTCTATATTATGTGCGTATTATAAATTATCACTTGTTATTCGGTGAAGGAAAACGTGACGAAAACTGCATGTTTGAGAGTTTTCTATAAGGTTCTCGAAAGGCATGTGAAGTCCACCAACCCGCACTTGGCCAGCGTGGTGGACTATGGCCTAAATCCTTCTCATTCGAGAGGAGACCCGTGCCTAGCAGTGGGACTATGATGGGTTGATGATCATGAAAGAACGGATCTGCGATGGATGGATAAATTGTTCATCGAGGGATATATACAACCATTACATTAAGAAAATTGTACTGTAACTATAAAAAAAGTAAAATTGTTGTATTGTTGTGTTATTAAGAAATTATTAGGCTAATTGCAACCGTTTAAAAAATCATTTTAATTATCGTTTATCTTGTAAAAATGTTTTTGCTTACCACATCGTATCCAACTTCATAGTGAGTTCCCCGAACATAAATGACAGGAACCACTCGTCGTCTGCCAAGAGGTTTTTCAGTTGATGCAATTACTGTAAAAGATAAAAGAAGCGTTAGAAAAAGTAGAACATTTTTAAGGTAAATAATACCATCACATACCGGCTATATTAGTATTCGGGAGTAGCAACGCGTATCTTTAGGATCATAGGTAGGACTACGGCCCTGCCAGAGGTTGAATAAAGCAGTTTATGGGTTGCAAAGGCCACTTAACATCAGGTGGATTGCATGCTCCTTTGCAATTTCTTTATAATAAACAATTAAAAAATAATTTTCTATAAAAACTTCGCGGTCCTTATCCTTTTCCCATCTTAGAAGAGTACCGTGCCTAGCGTTGGAACAATAAAATCATTTTAAAGATAATGAGACGTATCCACAATCACGAAGCAGACGTGACATTTTTGAGCATCCCACAAATTCTACCTTACATTCTTCGCCTTTATAATTGGAGTCAATAATCACTACATTAAGAGGTCAGTCAAAAGGCTTTGATGTGTTTCTCGTTTCAAAATGCTATATTTAAAGTAAAAGTGTTTCCGTTTTGCAAATGTAAATATAGAAGGGAATTTTAATTCCATTACCTTCGAGGTCTAAATATAGTTCGCGTGTGATTATCTTATCTCACCAATAAATAAGATTGGAGTGTTTACCTGTGATATAAAAATTAAGGTCAATATTGAAATGAAGTACCTATATTAATTTTACATAATTATTTTATAACTTAACATAATTATTTTTAAATGTAAACTTAACATAATTATTTTTAAACGTCGTCAATCGTTGTTACAATTTTTCTTTCTCTTATTTTATTCTTACACAGGATTTTTATGTGACTAATATTTTCTTTAATTTGATTTTAATATTTAGATAATGTTTAGTTTTAGCTTAGGCCTGAGGGCCTCATAGGCTTCGAAACAGGATTTACACGAAATATTGTAAAAATTTTTTTTGTAATACTTGTTCTATCTCTACATATTAAAATATAAATTTCACCTGCTAGTTACATTGGTTTTTCGAAACTGCTCATTTCCTCGACTGGAAACATCTTTTAGTGGGACACAATTAATTATTTTTTAATCGATTAAAACAAGTAGAAGGTTTCCAATTTTTATTCAAATTCAATTGTTAATTGCAATTTGTTTACACGACGGATATAACAATATTTACAATAAACCTTACGCTCAATATATTAAAGATGTCAAATGAATTAAATTTTCTTATCATTTATTACAACTCCAAAAATATATCATCACATTAGCAACGGCTTCATAATATTATTAACCTATACAGTATCAATATCGACTTGATTATTTAATATTTAACAGCTAGACTTACTATCTACCGGTTTATAGGATCAGTTCCAGATTCAAGATAGCTCAAATTAGGTTGGTCGACTAATACATTATTTGTGTTATAATATAATTTGTAAACAACTAATAATAAGTGATAAAGTGGGTGAGACAGTGACTGCCCACTTACTAGTTACCGATTTATTGGATTCCAACAAAAAATGATCCAGAAAAAAAATGGCCAAATGAGTTTGGTCTACCAAACTCATAACATAAATATAATATCAGCTATGTTACCTTTATTATTCTTATGAACAACCAATAACATAATTATAAATTAGTGATCCCTGGTCGAAATTCGACCATGATTCACTGAAAGTGTGTACTAAAATATAAATTATTTAATTAGTAATTTACTAAAACAAATATCTATTAAACAATAGTTTTCAACTAAACAATCGTATATTTTTTCAAGTCCCTTAATCTTTGACATATAGTAGATATCATTGGACATCATCATCATCATCAACCCATCATAGTCCTACTGCTGGGTACGGGTCTCCTTTCGAATGAGAAGGATTTAGGCCACAGTCCACATTGGACATACACATTTCGAAACATTTGGTACCATCTATTATACTTCGTCTTTCTGCACTTGGATCCGAAATTTTTACTTCACGACTTGATTACATTATTACGACATAACGTTCATGACATGTTAATGATTACATTAGCCATATCATAGTCATAAGTTGTTTAACACAAGCATCATAATTTATGGCGTTGATATATATACACACCCAATATCAGTACAGGTATATTTGGCTGTTACAAGCAGGTACGAACGACTAATGACTTGCTGTATAAAATGTGACAGCAGCCAAATTAAACTCACGCCACGTTTTACAATACAATATAAAAGAAGAAACAAATAATTCGCTTAATAATTTCCTTAACGTACATATATTATTGTTATTGACGCAAACAACGAAAGATGTTTTTAAAATAAACGTCTTGGAAATTTAAATAATTGCCCAGATAATGTAATGCAATTTAGAAATTAGTCAATTGCTTTTATAGAAGATATAATTAAATCTTATCTTAAAGAAGATATAACTAATTAATTACTTGTGTTGGTAATTTTGGATTTGGACTAATGAAAGTCGTAAACTAATTTTAATTCAGGTAAGCACCAATCGTTTCGGAATACGGAAAAGGCATAGGAAAAAATTACAGTATGAGGAAGCGTATGTAGATTATACAAAACTATTTCTATTGTACATAAAATACTTACTATTGTATATTTTGTATAAGAAAATATACACTAAGTATTTATTAAATAGTAACTAGGAATGGCTTCTTAAAACATGTCACTCACCGTTGAACTCCCTCATTTCACCGAAACCAAAACTTGAAAATGGCGTCAAATTAAATTAAAATAAATGAAACAATATTTATTTAAGTTGTGGACGCGACTTGCCGGTTGCGACAGAGTCGCGGCTGATACTGCACATTGTTGTTAATCAGAAGTCATAATATACCTAGCCGTCAGATAGTCTGCCACGGTCAAGGACTTTCATACTTACTGAATTGTTTACGATAGTTTTTACCGCGTCAAAATATTGACCATTTTGAAATTAGCATTTTAACATTTTATTTTATCTTTTTTGTCACAATTTTCGTACAATATTTCTCTAAGACAATTAGGTATGTCTAATTAGTTAATATAACAGATATAAATTTATTCGTAAAACAATTCGTGACACAAAGAAATTTATGTCACGAGGTTCTGCTACCTACAGTTAATGTCTCTTTTAGTGAGGTTGTTTAGGACTAGTTTCGTTCGGGATGAAAGGGTGACCTATGTTCGTTTATATAGCCTACTAGCATTCGTCCGTGGGTTCGCCCACGCCTTATTCGGTCTAGCCAAGGATTTTACCGGAGTGAAAACTATTCTATATCTTAATTCAGGTTATGAACTATCTATGCACTAAATTTTATCTAAGTCCAGCCAATTTTGCGGTATTGAGTAGCAAACATCCATACATACACACTTTCACATTTGTTAATTTAATAGATTAGGGTTTTCGATTACTGGCTATTGAATACCGGCGCATCTAGGGGAATATGAAATGAAAAAGGAATCTGAAAATCTGGAAATACGCTGATGGAGAATCCCAGGTGGTTGGCGTAAACGATGTGATAGTTGAGATGTGCAAGAAATCAATCTTGGATCCGAGAAGAACCAGGCAGATTGGATAAGCACAACGGCCTTTGAAGACTAATAGGGTTTTCCGGACTTTCCCGGCTACTCTCTCAAGTGTTGGATAGCAGTCGGTAGAAATCATGTACATCATACTTTTCCATCGTCGGAGATCATCCACCCACGAAAAGAGGTCCAGTTTAATGCCACCAAAAATAAAATAAAAGAAAAAGTTGATAATTATTGCCATGTACATTATTAGATAATTATTTATTTTTGAATTGTAATGAGGATCTCATTCGCAGTAGTTTTTATTAAGTATAGAGATAAAATCGAAGAAGAAACTGGAAAAACACTTCGTGCTTAACGTGGATAATAACCGTTTGTGAAGATCTTAGTCAAACTCTCACTGTTTATTTTATAAATTCGACTAGAATATAAAATTCAGTTATCCGACATGGAGCTTACTCGTGGCTTGGCTCTAGAGATAATACGTGATAGAGAAGGGAGCTTTAGCGTATCTAAGTGAAAATGTGGCGTCATTAGAAAGAGAAAGAACTTAGATTTGGTATAAGTGTCTCTGGTTAATGACGCATGCGCATATTATATCATCGTATCTGATTGGGTTCGTCAGATTGGCGAATCAGCACCACCACACAAAAATAAATGATAGATATCTATACTCCATACTATATTTAATTAATTTTCATTCACGGAACGAAAATCGGTTATTTATAAGGCATCACCTTGTTGTATATATATTGACGTCAATCTTCTTGTTTACTTAAGAAGTACCTATTTGTGTTCGATTTTTACGGAATTGTATGGAATATTCGTATGTGAGTTCGATTCGCACTTGACCGTTCCTCAGTTCCTATCTTCGTAGAATATTTCTAGGTTGAATAATAATATTTAAAATGATTGAATATATTATGTCCATAAATATTTAAACAATAGGTTTTGTAACTGGAGTTATAATATTGCTATGATTGTTTTAAATAACACTTCTAATGAATATTTAAATACATGTTAATGATTAATTATTGTTATCAAATGATCCTCATTATTAAAACATTATATTATTTGTACGTAGGAATTAAATTCAAGGAAATCAAATCTATTGTGCAAATTCCCACGCAGACTGTGATGGGATGTAGGGACATGAAATTAATTTAGTTTTAAATCTAATGCTATGTTAATTATTTAATGTGTTAATTTGAAATGTAAATATTTTCAGCATGTTGCTGTTAGTTAAATTATTTAATAGTAGATGACCGGTGAATTTTGTACCACCGAAAATTGATTTACCTAATTATAACTCTTCTTAGGCTATCATCACTCTTAATCAAACTTGTATTTTTAAATTTTAACATTTTTACAAAAAACGATTTTAAATCTTATAATGATTATTGAGTATTGAAAGAAATCCGAAGTGGCAATTCCCGTACAAAATTACCCACTTCGATTTTTTCTACGTTTCGGCTGCACCTTTGAGTTTTTTCTTATTTTCTTTTGTTCTAAACCACCGCTGCATTAAGACGAAAAAAAAAAAGAAATAAAAATAAAAAAGTAAAACTAACGAAATTTGGCGCAAAAATCACCGTACCGTACAGCAATTTGTTTCCTGTTAATGACATGTTTCGGAAGAAAGGGCTGGTTGCCGGAGTTCACTAAATACGAGGCGATCTTAGTCCTCAGAAGTAGCATCTATTTGCAATCTCAGATAGGACTAAGGTACTGCCTGAAGTTGCAAGTGGATGTCTATGGGTTGTGACCAGTGACCACTTAACACCAAGTGGCATGTATGCTAGTTTGTTAGTTTTCTTCAATATATAAAAAAAAACTTTATGGCACATTTTGTTGTAATCCTGACTTCCATAGCACTGCTCCATTTTTGGTGGATATAAATACAAGAAAGACCTTCAAAACATGAATTTCTGGGTGATGACTTGATCCACGATCAATGTCACAGATAAAAATACTCTTGCACACTGCGTGGCCGCTTGACTGTCACTGAATGTTCATGAACGGTCAAAAGGCCGAGAAAAAGGTAGAAACCGACATTTCTAATATCCGCAGTAACATTGATATTTCTTTGCTGTTTTCTGACAGGCGTCGCCATGTTTGAAATGAAAAGTGTACCTACGTTATTTCTTTTTACCGAGTCGTGTTAAGAAATGGATCTGAATGTTTCTTTAACTTACACAATACTAGTTAATATACCGCAGCTTCGTCTGCGATGTTTTTAAAACATATTATTTTTGCGGATTCTAATTCTGAATTTTGGAAAACGATAAAATAGACGTCTTATAATATTTAAAATATGGTGTTGATTTCATCGAAGTAAAACGATCTATCAGTATAATTTATATATATATTTGAATTGAAGTCTGTGGTTAATAAATATTCATAACAAATCTTACCTACTGGACATACAAAGAACTGGATGTTAGACATCTAAAATTCCTCCTAATATTTTATACTGTTTTCTATACACTATATAGTTATAATGATCCTGAATGGGAAATAAATTGTCGCTGCCCCATGTAGAAACCTAGTCAGTGATTTGAGTTTAATATTTTAGTACAACGTAAAAGTATAAATTAAACTTTTTCATGACCAACATTCTTCATAAAGAACATTGAGTAGATTCTATAAGTACTTTCACATTATGTATATAAAACATAGTCAAATTATTATTGCCTCTAGCACAGGACTACGTTCAATAAAGGCGAGTGTGAAGTAATCATTTTAAAAAGCGCATATAAAAAGTATAAAAATTACTGGGTTTACTAACCACAACGCCAGTAGAAAGAACATTAAGTCTAACAAGAATAGCAGTATTTAACTGACTTAAATTTCAAGAGCAACGCAATAATGTTTTAGGTGTATTTCGTATCTACTAATCTTCACCTTATGGTTGCTATCGGCCTTTTTAGTTAGTTTAACGTTTACGTTTAGAATGTAAAAAATAGCAATAAAATTGCAGTTTAAAGATAGCCTAGCAGGTTGCAAATATACCTACACGTGGACACGCTAAAGGGTTCTAATTTATAAGCGACACACTAGTTAAGGATCTTATTTCAGCTTTGAGGTTTCGACGGAACTAAGTAATAAAGTGAAACGACCATGCCACAAAAAAATTAATTAAAATACTAGTTTAGAAAAGATCGAGTTCATTTATGTTTCAAAGTTAGAAAACGACATAAATTTGTAAGCTATTAATACCGGTTTAGTATCTTCATTTAATTAATTGTAATACGTGTTTAACAGCTTTTTGTACATGTATCAAAAAATATATATATAGCGACCGAAAATATTTATTCATTTATTAAGCTGGTAATTGGCATAGTTTGAAGAAGTTGCACGTGTATTATATTGGGAAGATTAAAAAGGAATCAACGTGTTCTAATGCGAAATGTATCTTTAGATATAGATAAATAAAATAAAATAAACTGTTAATACTACTCCGTACGAAATTAGAAAGCGTAACAGGTCTCGAAATTTACTTAAATTAAAAGTTCTAAATGTTATTGATACTGTATTGATATATTAGTAATGTACAGTTTTAGTGAAATAATAATACTCATAACCTACGAATAATATGGCAAGGAGCGTCACTATCACTTAGTGGCTGTCTAAATTTAATGTGATAAATATTAAGAAACGTCTACCGCAGTATAGTTTTGAGAGGTGGTGGTTTATAATATAACGCTGTCAATTCTTAACATGTGCCAAGCTCGTAAATGATTACTATGCGATCTCCGGTAGCCTTGTTCACGGTCTAGGGCACGGTACGCCTACTGGATGTTAATTGATACTAATTCACTATTCCTCTGTAGTTCTCTACGAATTCTAGATGGACTACCATTTCCATTCTAATTTTAAATTAATCTTTTATAGCGGCGGCGTGAATCGGTAAAGATAAAATAAATATTATTTATATATTAATACATATAGAGAAAGCTTTCGAGCCCTTTTTAAGCATATTGCGGGAACAAACGAATTTGATAATTGGCATAGTTAATGATTACGTGGTGAATGAGCGCAGGAACCTAAAAAATATAAATATAACGCATAATAGAAAATAATGTTACGCATTATTTTACATTTTGAGCACATCAAATTATGGAATAAAAACCTTATAAAAATATAAAAAGTGAATATAAAACGCGTTATAAACACATCAAATTACATAAAAACCTTATAGATAGCGCTACCTACGCGTGATGTTACTTAGCCAATGCAATCGATCGAAATGTCAATGATATTATATTAGGGTAGGAAACTAAAGAGTGATGATGGACGCTAGCAAAGTGAACAAATAAATAAATAATAATTGCATTTTTGTAATAGATATCTTTCTATACTAGTGGAAAACTGTTTTAATTAATTACAGTCGTATTTTGACCAATGGGCGACCATTAGTATCATTAATTGTATCAACACTTATTAGAATCTCACTTTACCTTACTTATAGGTATACCTAAAATAGGTACGCGAATTGTTACATGAGTAGGTAATTCTGTCAAAGTTTTAGTTTATAAGGTTATCACGTCAATTTTAAGTCGTGCTACTCTGTAATTATTTCCAGACAATGATATCAAAGAGATAATGTTACATCAGATTCTAGCAGTCAAATTGATGTGATACTTATTACTTTATAAATGAAAGGACTGTGTAATTTAAGTTGTTTAACTGTCATTATAATGATTATACCTAATAAAATATCGAGTTGTACAGTCAATCTTAGTATGTATTTATAGATACCAGTACGAAATAGTTCTTATGCAAATTGTCGAACTATTGAATTTCAAAAATAAAATTTGATATCCGTAATCCAGTACCCCACGTCCAATTTGAATTAGTTTAAATGCACTTTAGTTGTTAATGCAAAAACTTAATCTTCACTAATATTACAAAAATAAATTATTTATGTGTGTTACTTTTATGTGTTTGTTTGTTAAATATTCATTCACATATAGAAAGTCACATTATCGGCGAATAGTATATTAGTTATTAAAAAGAAATTTTTTTGAATATCACAACAATTTAACTCAAGATTATACATGCCCAGATACAATAACTAATATCTAATACTATGTGATTTTAATAACTTATAATAATAATATTGATTACCTATAAGAAATAATTAGACATTAATATGATTATCGAAATAAGTACAATTACCTACCTATATTATTCGAATATAGGTACATTAATCCTAAGAAATTATGAAATTCCCGTTCAGCCACAAGTAAATTTTTGTCTATAGTTATCTTTTTTAATATAATTTATTATTGTGGTGTATATCTACTAATAAATGTAATAATATTATAAATTAATTAATTAATAATTACGTTATATACAAATAGTAGGCGGTAAGCTAGCTATGACATAATGTTTGAGAGTTAGTAAGAGTTTGAAAACGCACATAAATTATTTTTAAAGTGAAGGTAAGTTTTGTTGTCGGGAAATAACTCCTAAGTATAGAAGGACTTAGAAGGAAGGTAATCCCTTAGAAAATGAGTACAGTTTAGAGATGAGTACAGTTTTATATAAAAATACATTAAATTTATTACGAAACATCCTATTTACATAAAATTGAGAAAGAGACAGTTTTATCATTTTGCCGCTGCCATAGGAGAGACGCGTCTAGGTAATGGTTCGAGATTTTGATTTGCGCCCTGTTCAATGGTTGTATTTTATCGCAATAATTAGCTGTTATCATTCTCTGCAAAGTAGCTATTGCCTCACAGACAGACTCTTATAAATATAAGAGAAAGCAAAGACGAAAAGCAATTAATATGACATACATTATAGATTAGTAAGTAGGTCTGTTGCTTAATGATTTTCTCGACTAGACGATTGAAAGTCATAGAGCTATTTTTAAAAATCAGGATATTAAAAGACACGTTTTATTATTTTATGAATTTAAAAGTCAAAATTTGACTGGTCTCTTGGTCTCGTGGTTAGCAAACGTGACTAATAAGCGGGAGGTCGATTCCCAGGACAAATGAGTATGAGTAGTGTGATGAGCACGAATATTATTTGTTATCGAAGGTGGTTCGGATTGCCAATATTACAGAAGTACTTTTCACACAGTTTAATTATATTGATGTGTTCACACAGGTTTACTTTCATA
>DWNH01000620.1:0-14094 GCA_018249895.1 Tiana niger
GTTAAGCGACCACGATTTTTCAAGACCAACGATTGTTTTATATTGCTCCAACATATATAGGACTAATTCTATAGTTTTGTAACTATAATATTATTATTGATGGAAATATTTAAAAGGTACACTTGGAAGAAAAAGACTGGCCATGACATAGCGAATTTTTATCTTTTGGCGGACATCAATCTCAAATTTAGATACTCCCTTTTTGACATGTTTGATCTTAATGTGAGGAAAATATTGGTTAATCTAAAAAAATAATATTTTTAATTCTTCATTACCGGTTGCCTACCTACCTTCTACCTCTCCAACTCGCTGTAGGCGCCCTAAGGCTTAAAGAGCCTGTGTTTTTACTTCTTTACGATATTTCAATTTTGATTAGTAGATGAGGATAGAGTTAATGAATTTCATACGTATATTTTATCGCTATAATATCCATTTTTTCCATTTATAATCACATTATTAATAGGTACATAAAGCGAAAACTTTACATCGTTTCTAAGAATTTTGTATGTGATTTGCCACTTCGGATATTTTTTAATAGATAAACGCCATCTATTAAAAATTATCCGAATTAACCGTGGCAGATTAATCTTTTGATAGCTGTGCTATACATTAATCATTCCGTGAGATCGTGTCTAATTGTTATTAAATTTAAAATACTTTTTTCTTTATAAAAGGTTGATAAGAAGAATTGTAATTCTCAAATAAATTTTAGATGACATGAAGTTCACCTTGTTCATTAAATTAGCTTTTTGTACTTTATTCGTCAATAGATGGCGTTACATGTTTAGTTTTCTTTTGTCAGATTGTCTAAACCTTTACGCTGGGCTACTCAGAAAACTAACTCTCCGTCTAAGGAAGAAGTGCAAATGAGAGTGTACTCTTTTGGCAGTGCTGCTCCAAACTCCTCAACACGCAGCAACTCCGAAGAACGTTTCCCGGCACGGCGCATCGGATTCATGAAGTTATTTCGTAACATATATTGTACTTTGAACCGAATTTAATAAAAGTTTTACTTGTCCCAATTTTCATTCATCATGAAGAGCTTAAAGATTTTATTCATGACTGATAGTAACGCAAATTAGAAAGGTAAATTTCAGTTTTCTTGTTAATTTTATTGATATTATTTTTGCCAGCCAAATCCCTATCGTACACTAGTGGAAGAAAATAGAATCAGACTTGTGTCTGAAGTAGAGGCCTCTCTGGAGCTGGTTTTGGAATGGGGTCAGCTCAATCTCATCTAGTACAACTGTTCGAAAACACAAGTCTGCGCGGTAACCTCCTCTAAGAAAACCCCATTCGTCATAGCACCGAACTTACCACACTAACCATCAGGAAGTGTCGGAATTTTGGGAGTTGACATTACAAGTAATGTGCAGTACCGGAGTTACATGGGAAGTCAAATAGGCGACCAAAAGGTTGAACTCATTAACAGAGCGAAGCAGAACTTCACTGCGGGGTAAGTGCTGCTGCTATACAAAGCATAAGCAAGACCCCTACATGGAGCAGAGCACAGCTCCCATCTTAACATCAATATCAGTTTGGGTACATGGGGATCTTCAAAAAAGGCGCCAAAAGAGCTCTCCTCTAAATCCAGCAATACATTGGCGTCTCCTCTGTGTTGCCTATATCCATACTCGACATTGACCAATGGGGTTCGCAGATAAAAAAAATCTCGAGTTCTACGATTGACCAAAACACTTATAGGTATTTATAGACAATTGTACCTAATATAATTGTAAGCTATTTACATAAACAGAAATACAAAAAGTAGTATAAAAAGATACTAGGAAATTAAAAAATAAAATTAAAGATATAACCAATTTATTATTGTATTTAATAACCATACTTATTTTATTAGTAACATCTTTCTTAAAATAGAATTGAATTAATAACAATTTAAATCGAGGTAGGAACTCAAATTCGACGTTGTAAGTAGGTATGTGAATTCAAACAAACTGTACGATTAACACTACGAATTAACATAACGAGGTTGGTTTACGCCGAAGCCTATAAAATTGATAATTATCATAATGCTATTATGTCAGAAATATTATTTGCAGTTTGTTATCGCTGATCTTCTGTATTTATAGAGGTTAATGACACATTCTGTTTAAAAAGAAAACTCGTTCTTTTATCTTATTGTTTTTTTTAATATTAATATTTTATTATTAGGTTATCTGTGCAAATTAATTCGTAGACTATATCTAAAGTATATGATTCACTTCAACTGGCAGTCATTTTAAAACCCAAGCTAATAATAAAAACTTAATTGCACCAAATAAAAAATAGGAATTTAAATTTTTTTCAAATTAAATGTGAACATACGTTGCACAGACGCGAATTGTTATAATACAAAGTTGTGTTGACGTAGTTTAGTAACGCAATTAAGCAGTCTGAAACAATTAACCTTTTTCCTTAAAATTAAAAACGTCTTAATAAAACCTCAAGAGACAGATCCTTAGGACGTAATCTTAAGATCGATAGAGCTTTGCTGAATTTAATGAGACCGGTTTTAATTTATTTCCTTCAAACTGAAAAATTCTTTTAGTTTTCGATCAACAAGATTTTAGATCAATAAATTACAAATGTATAAGCTATTGAATGTAGTATGATTAATTCGTGAGTGAAAAAAGTACAACAAAAGGCGTAAACATTTTTTAAAGAAAAATCAAATACCGTAGATTTTTGCGCTCCTGTACAGACGACTTGTAAAATATAAAAATTACAATAGTTATTCCCTTACAACTCATGTTTTATCTAAACAAAAAATTATGTATTCCTCTTAATCTTCTTTTACATTTTAACAATACATAAATACAAATAACAAATTTAATTAATTTCAAGGTTTTCCTGCTAACAGATAGATGTAGGTAGTGCTGTGCATGTATATGTAAATGGTAACGACACGGCAAATGAAATAAGTAACTAGATTTAACTTTGACATAATCATTGATCATAACTTTATTTATTACCATTGTAACTTTGTAGACAAACTTCTATTATTTATAATAATGATAATCTTTATAAGTTATTTTAAATCAAAATTCTTAATTTTATATAATAAAATATAGAGATTTTACATACATAAATTTCGCAACAGCAATCTGAGCTATTTCATTATATAAAAAACTAATAGACGATGTATTTTTGGTATCATCAATGAACCCATTACTACTAGATCCCTATGGGACCTAAAAAAAATTTAGGTCTTAGGCCACTAACCACGAATTGGACGAAAAGTGGATTATGCTACTCGAGATTACAGAACAACGTAGGCACTTATGTATATGCTTAGTGATGACGATATGAAATACCCTTAGTTAAGAAGGTTTAAAAGGAAAACCGTATTTCCTTCACCGTAATAATTATCAAAGTACAAGTAATAAATATTTTATATAATTCGCTCATAACTTTGACAAATTGCGTAGTTAAACCACTACTAATGCTCGCATATTTTATATAGAACCATCCAAATTATTGTCTTCGATATCATTTCAAATGTCCTTACACAACCAATACCTATTATATGGAATTAATGACCAGTTAATTTTTAGAAAAATATCAGTTTATGTACAACAGCCTCATTCAAGTTTAAAAAAATTACAAATGTAGATTATAACAGATAAAACTCGTTGCATAATTAATTTGTAAAATAGAAATAGATTCAAATAACCTACTTTTTAAATGTTTAAAATAAAATCTGTTTTAAAAATAAAGGTGTACGTATAGGATAATAATTCACCCAATAAATTTAGTAGCAAGTAAATATATAATTTTTTATCTATCCTAATATTATTTTATCACAGTGTACTTTAAGACAAAATTTGGAGCCTTCATTCATACATATTATGTATGTATGGTAAGGATAGACATGTTGATAACACAGTCTATGTATTCGAACGTCCTGTAACAACAGGTAACAAAATGTATACGAACTAACGAATATGTTTATAACAAAACAACTTGATAAAACAAAATAATGTGTGCGTGTAATGATATAGACTACAAAGAAAATTTTATTTAAAAAAAGTCGTCATTTTATCAAATCTAAAAAAAAGTTCCGTCTAAAAATTCAACTACATAAAATAATATTTAATACTGTGGATGTTGACACGGGATATTAAATATTATTTCTTGAGCAAACTTTTGAAACCGTACTTAAAGCTGTTGACATCGTTTCGAATATTAACTAAATATTTATCTTTTAATCGTGTACTATAGGTAAACTAATTAATAACATGACTAAATAATACATTCAACGGTAACCTATAGGAACTATTAGTGGTATTCATGAATGAAATATATTGCAAATACAAGGTAAAAATTATCGTAATGACGTCATTTAGACAATGTTTACTTCTTTATAGTAGAATAAATTTAGTGTACCTACGAATTAAAGAAATATTATGACGATATAGCAAAAACTGACTTATACCTAATAATAAAAAAAGAAACTACCAGACCAAGCCTATATTAAAATGCCTTAATATAGAAGCTAAAACTTATTTCAATTAACTTTAAACGTATCCTGAATTCAGAATTGACTGCGATACCGTTCTTTAAGTATAAAAAAATATTTAATATGTATCTTAAAAAGTAAAAAAATCCCATCCAAAATAAAAATTAATACCATCCAAAATACAATCGCCAATAAAGTAAAACACGACACATTCTGAATTCAGAATTGATTTTAATATTATATTGACAATCGATAGTTTTTTTTATTATTAAACTTTTATTATGCACTTCAATAAAGTAAAATAACCACTCAATTATATCTATATAAATATTTCGCATATAATCTATATTAGGAACTTTAAATAATGGTCACGGTTTCATTGGAACATAAAGAAAAAGAAATGTCACAGTAACAGTAAATGAAATGCATTAAAATCATAATATAAATTTAAATTACCTTTCGTATTCGAGTTACATCTAGGTGTATATTGTTATTTAATTTTAAATGCATAGGAGACTACAGAGTCGAGACCAGACATACATAACTGTCGTTAGGTTGGAGACAAATTACTAATAGAGTAAAATTAAATGCTTACAAATAAAGGTACACTCTAAGTAAATATAATCTGTTTAGAATATCATTTAAGGGGCCATCCATTAATTACGTCACGCTTTAAGGGGCGGGGGTCAACGAAATGTGACAATGTGTGACAAAGAGCCAGGGGGGTCAAAAACCTTGTAACGTAACATATCAAAATAGTTTTATTACACGGTCATCTGATCCCAAATTAAGCAACTACGCTTGTGCTATGGTAACCAGACAACATAAATAATTATTTTTTTCTTGTAAATACATACTTATATAGATAACAATACACCCAGACACAGAACAAATATTCGTGCTCATCACACAAACATTTGTTCTGGGTGGAGCTCGAACTTCCGACCTCCTGTTTAGCAGTCAGGTTCACTAACCACTAGACCACGAGGCCAGTCAAATTACCATAACTAATCGTTTATTGTTCCTTTAATTAGTAGGTTATTTTGCTAAATATTTAAAACATTTAACTTAACACTAAACTTATGTTCATTTTATTAAAGATTGTTTATAATAAAAATAAAACAAATTTTGAAATTGCTGTTTTGTTGCAAATTGTAAATTTAATTAATTATTTCTATAAATAAAATTGAAAAATATGTGACGTCACACCCGGGGAAGGAGGTTCACAAACTTGACCCCCTGTGACAAGGACGGCGGAGGGGGTTAAAAATCTTAAAATTTGTGTGACGTAATTTATGGATGGTCCCTAAGAAGTACTTAAAACTTATATAATTGACACTTCTATAAAATTATTAATCATATATTACAAGCAAAAACATATTGATTTGTAATAAAATAGACTTTAAATTTTATATTTGAGATTCAGTATTGTAAATATTTTTCTATTATCTTTTTTACTCACCTAAAAGGTTTGACTTTTATTCCTTTAGAAATATATTATTATCATATTTATTTTTGATATGCACTTAAATTTAAAGTCTTATTTTTCCTGTATTAGGCTAGTGACATATTTAAAAAAATTATGGAACAAGCAAAGGCTACCAATAATGTTTAGGTTTGACCCAATCTTAAACGTTATAATGAAGTCTGATTGCTAGGATCCCCTCCGGCGTCGTGGATACGCTCGGTTACTTTTTCTGTAAATGATATAAATAAATATAAATAGTAGTTTAGTTTTATGTTCGATAATCGGTACGCTGCCGCCCGGGGAAGTACCACCGCCACACCCATACCTACAGTAAAGCAATTTATTGTATAGATAGATAAAAATATTATATCGAGTAACTCACCAGGGTCTGAGGCAATTAAAGATACGTGGCCATTTCCAGTAGCTTCCGAGGTGTTCCTCTTCTTTGGCTTATAAAAACGAATAGCAAACATTATGGTAGCTCCAATCAAGGGTGATACGCCCGCAAGGACGAATGGCAAAGTGTAGGAATTATTCAAAGTAAATAAATAACCCGCTATTGGCGGGCCTAAGGATAAGGGAGCTGCGGCTAGGCCGAGCATGCAGCCTATCGCTTGCGCAGCGTAGGCGTTCCCACACAACTCAATCGCAATGGGACCGATTAAAGCTATAAAAGCACCGTCGAATATACCCATACCCAATGAAACAATAACTAACAACGTAAACGATCTGACGAACGGCAAGATAATAGTTAGAGTCCCGATCACATAAAAAGATATTTGTTGTAATAGAATTCTATCAATGCCCTTTTTGTCGGCCAATAGACCAAACAACAACCTTCCGATCCCGGAAGTAGCAGCTATACATTGCAATGGGAGATTTTCGTTTACACCTTTGAAATTGTTTTTTATATATTTATTAATATGGATGTACGGCACGAAATATCCAAATAGGGCGATGGGCATCGACAACGCCCATAGTTTGTATTTTGTAATTTTCCAAATGTTAGTATTAAATGTTTTTTTTATAAATGTTTTAAAACTGTCATCTTCTCTAGACGGCTTTTCGATAATCATTAAAGGAGTAGGTTTAAACAACAAACCACAAAGAGCAACGCCAATAGTGAATACAACTAATACCCTAAACATCCAATCCAATCCATGATTGACAATCATGTAAGTCATCAATGGGGGCATGATAACGGTGAAGACTGAGCTACCTACAGTCACAACGCCGTTAACTATCCCTAAATGACGTTTAAAATAGTGACCAAGTATAGCCAAAGACGGAGTGTATGCTAGAGAGGCTCCTAGACCGTACAATATTCCGTACGTGAAACAGAGAGCGTCAACATTGTCAACGACGAATGATGAGATTAGAAGACTGATTGACGCGATTAATCCTCCTAAAACGGCAGTCAGTCGTAAGCCCATGAGTCCCGTAAGCACGCCTGACAGCGGAGACAGTAAAAAAGTCGTTCCCATTGTAAGCGCACCCACCAACGCTGTAACAATAAACAAAAAACATCTATTATTCACAAAATAATGCATAGCGGACAGCTATATATTTGTAGGTGGCTACCGTCCAGGGAAGTACTACTGCCACACCTAAATCTACCGTAAAGCTATTTAATGCGTTTCGGAAGGGTGTGGTATTGGAGTTCACTAAATACGAGGTGACCGTCTTAGTCTTCAAAAGTAGCAACGCATCTATTTGCGATGCATTAGCTTACGATCTCAGGCAGGACTAATGTACTGCCTGAAGTTGCACATGGATGTCCATTGGTTGCGGTGACCACTTATCACCATGTGGCGTGGTTGTTAGTTTGCTACTATTGTTTGATTAAAAAAAATACAGTAGATTTGATGTTTGCTGTAATAGGTGTTTCGGTGAATTAAGGGGAACATGAAAACTGTCTTTTCATTAAACCAGTTTTTGTCAAAGATGATGAACGCATCCTTTTTAAGCTACCAACGGGATCTTTAATATACGACAAGTGTCTTCTCAACTGTCTGACGTCGAAGTTTTAAGTGGTTCTAGAAATTGGCATTAACTCTATTAAAGACTTTGCAATTCGAAGGACAGATAAAAAAACTTGTCATAAAATTAAACACAATCATGACAAAGTTATCTAAGACATTACAAACGCCTACTAGATTCTTGCAGACCTTATTCTATGATTATAATTTGACAAATATAATGCGTATTTGTTGTAGCATGCAACTAAGATGATTCGTCATATTTTGACAGTTTATCTTTGCTTTTTTTAAACTGAATTTTGGATTGAAAACTTGAATTTTGTGCCAAGACCTTTTCATGTGTTTTTCGTCGCTATTTATATATCTATCTTGATTACTCCAACCTATGTACAAAAAGGCAACTGTGTCATACATACGAACAATTTCATCATTAACCCTGAAGCATTATGTAATTTTATGACTGACTGTAAAGAATTAGGTATATGAATATGATAAGAAAATATAACATAACTATTCGTTTTAACCTTACTTTAAACATTGGTCGTTAATAATTGTTGTTTGTATACAGCAAATTTTACCTATGCATGATTAACTTTATAATTAAATATGTTCGCAGTCAAGTTTCGCCTAAATAACGTAAAAAGTTATTTTGAATTGCTACCTGATCAAGTATACGTAAAGTATTTATTTCTAAAATAATAATACGTCAACTGAATTAAAAAATTTAATAATCTTTTACTCTTAAGTCATAATCATAACAAAATAGTAAACATTGAAAATGATAAGCATGAAACTGTATACCCCGTTCATTATATAAATCGCTTTCGACAGCTCCCAGAAAGCTGACGACATAATATTTTACAGGCATCACTGGCGTTTGAAAATTTTTTATTATTACATACAATATAATACGTTCTATATAAGTAACATTAGTCGTCACAAAGTTACACCAACTTTATGGGTAATAGAAAGTACAAAAAAAATTAATTCGATCGAATATGGGCTTGTATAATAACAGTTTATTTATCATTACAGTTTATTACAAAAATAGGTAGACTTGTATTAATTCTGGTACTCTTTGACCTTTCACCATATGATAATAATATATTGATGGTATGATGCTTTACCTTATCAATAGCATAATTATTATTTAAATTATTGATGACGTATTTGCACCGTAAATGATGTTACAGTCTGTGCGGAAATAGAAACTATGCAATGTGAATTTTTGTAAATTAACAAGTTTCTGATGGAGGAATGAATAAATGTATTTACGATATCTATATCGTTTTTTAAAGCATTTTGCGAAAAAGTGTCAAATTTGCCATAGTTAATCAAGCATCAAAATTGTATGAATTATGTAGTACAACTTTAACACCACTTTTTAACACTACTTTTGCAATCAAATCTCAGGGTCGAAAAAACTAAATTTATCTTTTAACCATCTGCACATAAAGTTGACAAGTGGTACACAATGTCTTATAATCTAAGCGGGTCAGTACTTCACCAAGAGCTATTTCCTCTCTGTATGATCAAATCACAATTTACAAAAGAAAGGTTAAATTATTTCAGTAGAAGAATGATAGAGCACTTGCGTCAGTAAATTAAATACGTCATAACGCACGAAACAATGATAATAAAATATCTGCAATGGCTGGGCTATGTTACATTCACTTCTCATGAGTAGCAAGAGTTTATCAATTAATACAGTCAATCTAGATTATTTGAGTAAATACAATAAATATTCCTAATTTTAAAATTATAATTTCATTCATCAATCCATTTTGGTCTGTGTATTTTTATCAGCTTGACATTAACGATTAGTTTTAAGAATGATAATGTAACGATAATTATAAGTATCCGTTAGTAGATATTTATTTTCGAGTCTGTGCCGTTGTAGTTTCTATAGCACGCATAGCAGGGTACATGTTTCAATATAATATTTGGAGTCAATTTTGGAGTCTGTTAAAAATTATTTTGAGTTTAAAGCTGGTTTTCATTTTTGCTTAAAATAAATTTCATTTTGAAAATTTTTTGTCGCAGACTATATTTAAAGAACCGACTAATTCATCGTAATCAATTTTTACACGTAAAAAAAATTATCATGAAATTACAATAATTAATTTCTACACGTAAAAAAAGATCATGAAATCACAATTTTTATATATCTAAATGTGGTTTCAGCTTCGATTTATCTAGCTGGCTTACCGCCAAAATATTACCGCGGACGTGCCAGGATTCGAACCCGGACCCACCGGAGCGAGGTCGAGGAATTCTCAACCACTATGCTAAGACTGGCTGATGACTAATGTTCTTAACAAATGTCTGGAAACGCAATTTGCCTACAACGTAGGTTTCGCACCACCCAAAAATATTAAAAATAATTATGTTGCTCTGGGATTAATCTTGTTGTTTACAGACGAATTATGTTCGTATTTTGCAGAACTTTTCGTACGCGAGTACGACTCGCATTTTGTTGGTTTTTTACACGCTTTATGATAACTCTAATTGTACTCTCAATGTAGTTAAATAAATAATATAAAATATAAATATATTTTTCACAAGTCACACACGGCCATTTGATCCCAAATTAGGTAATCTCAAATGATAAACATACATAATTTTTTTGTTGGTAAATACATACTTATATAGATAACAATACACCCAGACACAGAACAAATAATCACGCTCATCACACAAACATTTGTTCTGGGTGGAGATCGAACCCACGACCTCTCGTTCAGCAGTCAGGTGCGCTAAGCACTAGTCCACGAGGCCAGTTCTGATAGCAGTACTGGGTATATCTGTATAGTATACCATAGCACTAGAGAATCGATCCGATGATGGACTACATTAGTCCAACTATCAACAAGAGACTTGGCTGAATTACCAGCACTCATAAAGCGAAGACTATAATTTGGGATACAGATGGATCAAAGATGGATTTAAAAGGGGGCATATCAAAAGTACATACTAGCTATGCACTTTTAATACCTATATTATGTACAAACTTACTATACCACAGGTATCTTCTAACTGACATCATCTGTGGGACTCAGAAATGAGAACTAATGAGCGCACGTATCTGATATTTTTAATTTACACCCTCAAATAGCGTCGTTAGAAGATAACATATTTTAATTACCTACATCATCAAAAAATCACCGCGATAGCGAGAATAATTTGAATGCCTCGTAGACGATGGACAGATACAATTCGACAGCGACATAACGTATAACGTGTTTTGACTTATAAAAATCAGCAACAAAAGCATGCTTGTGCATTTTTGAACTATTCAATTTATTTTAATTATGTTCCTGATGTAATACTCTAAGCTAAGATATAATACGTAAATGATTTTGCGTCCGAACTGTACAAACGTGACAAAGAAGAAATAACCTATTATGAATTGAGAGTAGAGTCGCCGGCGCGACAGATCATCAAACTCACGATCGTGTGGCCACGTGCGGTATCAGCTACGGGCAGTATGGCGCCAAGCAATCAAATAACAATTACAATGCTATTTTTTTCATTACGATATAAACTATGAGAAGAAACTGTGCACTTAAATGTTATATAACAATAATTTCTGAGAATACATTAACATACTAGAAATGTCTGCATACAGGATACTGATCGAAACAACCTACTCTACCCCGACCACGGAAAGCAAAACGGGATTTGTCAACTATATAATATATACAATAATCAGCTGATGATGATATAAGTATTCTATAACCTAACTGAAAATATGTTAGGTTAGTAGGTAAGAAGCTACATTATGTATGTTCTATAGATTAAAAAAAGTGTGTGACCAACGTCTAACTATATCAAAGAACAGAAACTTTGGAAATTTTGTGGAAAGACAATTTTATCATCAAATGTTCATATAGCACAATAACCCTTATTATCAATATACCTTATACATATATCAGGAAATTTGAACTGCAATAATTATTTTACCAGTCATAATAACAGAACAGAAACTGTTTTATTATGCTTTAATTATTCGCTTATCAATATGAGGCCAGACGAATCGCTTTCAATTTAACTTATAACGAGGTCATTTACTAGGAACATATAGCCTATGCAGACAACATTTAATATTGCATAGAATTAATTAATGCTAATCTATGAACATCTGCCTATCGTTAAATATTGTGGGAACGATATTCGATGCATTACATTCTCGATAGCAATTAATTGTAATTTTAAATTCATAGAAATGTAATTGTAGGGAAATGACACGTTGATATTGTAACAAAGAGCGAATAAAAAAATAAATAGGTACCTACCTAAAATGACAACACGTAATTTTTTTAGTCGTGATATTGACATTAAAAATAATACAATAAATCGATTGTATACCCCCATGGGAACTCGAGGACTTTAAAAATAACTGAAGAACACTTTTGCCCCCGTAACTAGTGAATTATTCTCAAATATGTTTGAAGGAGATGTTTCAGAGTATCTATTTACAATTCGGATAAGATGTATAATTAAATATTTTGCTACTCCTTCCGAATGGCATGGCATATATGGCATAACCTTGAAGGGGTACCTCCCATATTTATGATAGGTAGACTTGTAGACAAAGCTTCTTTAAAGAAATGTAGGAACAACAGTCACGCTTTTGAAGTTGAACAGGTGTTTTTTTCACACTTCCGCACTACACCAATACCACCACATTTATATATGATTTAAATAACAATTCGATACGGTAGTGTTAAAATCTCCCGAGAACCCATACGTTAAGCTAGCCTACATGTTCTGTTATGGATTATAAAAGTTGAGTTAATTTACCAGTTTTTATTATAATTAAGCATTAGTAAAGTAATTTTCTCACAGTTCACGCGATCAAAGTCTCTGTAAGAGAATGTTTTTATCATAATGATAACCTTTGTCAGCTAATTTAATATGTAACATGCGTCATAAAATTACAATACATTAAGATTGCTGATAAATACTGTTACAAGATACATGTGTATATGAAAAGCGAAATGAATAACGGTTCACACGCATAGCGCCATACAGGGATTGACGTAATAAGTTTAATAAATTAAATATAATAATGAATAACTGACTTCAGGTATAGCTGTACTTCCGGGGACGAGTACAAGAAATAAAAATCACTAGTTAAATTTATATTCACAGTAAAAATTATTAAGAAAATATGCTTTAATAGGTAGGCTGCCGCCCGGGGAAGTACCACCGCCACACCCAGATCTACCCTGAAGCAATTTAATGTGTTTCGGAAAGAGAGTGTAGATGCCGGAGTTCACTAAATACGAGGCGACCATCTTAGTCCTCAGAAGTAGCAATGCATGTAGGTATATGCGATTTCAGGTAGGACTAAGGTATTGCTCGAAGTTGCAAATGGATATTCATGGATTGCAGTGACCACTTAACACTAGGTGGTCTGCACGCTCGTTTGCTACTTTTATTCAATAAAAAAAATGCTTCCTTGATTAGGTCTATTTTACACGCTTTTTTTATTGGCCTCCGATTACTTTTTTAATGGCACATTTAGTTCCGCGGAACTCTATGCGCGCTGAAACTAAGTGCTATCACGTAGTCTTTAGAAGAACAGTCTTAGAAGTGCGTATAAAGTAAATTATTTATTTTATTATTGCTTATGATGTGAGTATAATATAAGACTGGTTTCTTAGTGTAGTGCTTAGTAATCCTCGGTACAACTACGGTGGTTGTGGTTTCGATTCCCACCCAGGACAAATAAAAATACCTAAAGAATGTCAGTAGAAATAAGTTAGGTCTGGCTAGTTTGGGATCAGATTTGCTACTTCTTTCTAATAGAAAATAAAAACAATAAAGGAATTTTAAAGATAACACAGATACTCAAATATGAAGCACAGAAATATGTTTCCACTTATCAATGATGCTATAATGTTTCTTAGAGATTTTCTGATAACTTATCTATGAATAAGTATTTATAAAAATAAACATCGAGTGTGATGTTGAGTTTTATATTTGGCTAAACTTGAGGAAAAAAGAAAAGAAGCGTAGAAGTAAAAAAATTGTGTGTCAGCTCCGACGCACGACTGGAGTTTACTCCTTAAGTACGATTGTCAAAACAGACGCAAAAAAAGCTTGTTTAACTGAAATTAACTGAAAAAAGATTGATACCGTATGAAAGGGTAAATTAACAAATTAATGAAAATAATATACAT
>DWNH01000621.1:0-14085 GCA_018249895.1 Tiana niger
GCGGGGGGCGAGATTAGCCTACGATACACTCGCTAAGGGTACATTTACATGAATCACACATCTATTACACGCTGTGTTCAAATATGGTGCATGTGTTCTCTTCACATAACCCAAATAGATACAGATAGGGTTGTGTGCGTGAATTATTAACGTAATGGGAATTAAAACAATACACGTGTTGTCATGAAACTCACCTTCCTTGCCTATTACCTATGCTACAAGCTGCAATTATAAGCCTACTGGTAGATCTGATATGTTATTTTTTCACGTACGTTCTTATATTTCATTAATACTCCGTAGTTTTCATTTATCAGTTAATATTTAGTTTTCAATTATTAATATTGTAATTATAGAGTAGAGTTGGTAAATACCAAGTGCCACAAATTTAAGGTGAAGTAGGGGATGTATTTGAATTTGACATATTAATAGCATTTGGAGTGACAGCTAATCTGTATAAGAAATAAAGCAAAGTGAATTCGCAATGTAAGGTGCTGGTGTGAGGGGCGGTGTCGTCGCGTGTCGGGGCCGAGGAGCGACTTCTCCTTAATTCTTTTGTCGTTTTCAGCTCCGTCAAATATCGCGTTTCCCGTTTGCATACATTTTCACCGAGTCCCGACCGAACGCCACCACACCGCAACGCCGCATCGCCGCCGCCCCGACGCCGTCTTTCACGAATAAAATTAGTGTCGGCAACGTGACACCGACTGAATTTAAGCTTAATAAGATATTTATAAAGAAATTTCCGATTCAGCGGCAAAGTTCAAAATTTGACTTGGAGTACGTAAAGAGTTCGGTGGCGTTTTCAATTTAAACTTGGAACAAGTTAAATAATGTGCGAGCTCAGGCCAACTCGTTTCATTTAAGGTTTTAGTGAAATTAGCTTTTGAATTCGGATGGTATTAAAATATTTGAAATAATCGCGGCGCTGAAGTTAGAGTTAATTTAATTATTCGGTTTATTTAAAAAGTAAACAATACTTAGATATTTATGATAAAGAAGTTGTTTGTGCGAGTTAAGAATACCTACAGATTACGGAAGTAATAGTAAGGTTATAGATATAGTTATAAGACAGAAGTATCTTAAGGTATATGACAATAAATGGGTACATATTATTAGAAATAACGTTTTACAGTTATTTATTTGTTTAATAAAAATACAACTATTAAGTGTAATGAAATTAAACAGATACCTGTTAAATAACCATAAAAATATTCTTTTGGGTTTCTTCAATAGGATATTTAGCTTACTAATGAGTACCTGCAACATTTCTCCTGCTCTCATTCAAATGAAATGTTTTGTGTGATTAACAGTTGAAAAATGAAGTAGCGATAGCAGGAGGATGTGAGCGTGTGCATTTCGCGCGTTGTGGCTCGCACCTAATGTGACCATAAATCAGATGTAACACGGTCACCCGCCCCGCGCCACCTCGTCGCCGATAAAATTCCAAATTGTTTTCTCGCCCCCGGCGGGCGCCGCCCTCGGTTCGCTCTTAAACGCCGTTTCAAGTTGCACTTGTGAATCGCACTTTTTACTGTTCTCGAAATTGGCGTCGCGAATTGCTTTTCTTCCTCGCTCGCTCCACCGAAACATTTATACGAGCCGAAGTGTCATGTTTTACGAATGTGACCGAAATCGGTGAGCGATTTTTTCGTATGCGAACTATCGGCGCGAACGAATCGCTGGCATTGGCAAATGCGAGCCAATTAGAAGATTAAGCGTTGACAATTACGGTGTCGGATCGCGATCGTATATCAACAATTATCGTGCGAGTGCGACAAATGGCAGGCGAGCTTTGCGTACGTGTAAGCGCGGTGTGCGCCCAGCGCGCCGCGACATCGCCCGCAAAAAATATATACGAACCACGCACTGGACGTGCCATGCCTTACATTTTATTTACAGTTACGATGAGGCACAAAATTTTAACGAAACTTTGGAAACATTAATTAAATTAATCTCTTTGTTTAGCATTAAAAAGCATAGCCGCTAATAATGCGGAAAAACACGAATCATACTGTTTGAATGTATGAAAATAATTAACAATTGTTATCTTTTAAGTGTTAAATACGAAACACAGAATTAACAATGATTCAGCTTTTTAAATATTTCGATACCGTAGGGGAAGATCGATACTTTTAAGGTACTTAGTGATCGCAAAAACCGCCTACCAACATTACAGGTTCACGTTACAAGTTAACAAACACAATGCAGGTTTGCTCGACGGACACATTTGCAATATAGTTCGATATATTGCTCTGGACCTAGGACTGGGAATTAAACTCACGATCTATGCAGGTCGCATCGGAACAGATGCACACATGGAGACGCGCATCGTATTTAGAAAACATCTAAATGTTCTAAACGTAAAGACCTAACTCTACTTCAAGTCGTCGTGCTATCAAACTCGTATTTCAACCTTTTATATTCTCTAAAACATTTAAAGTGGCTTCCGCCGAAAATAATTTTTAACATCAAAGCGCGTCCGCGAGACGCAATTAACTTCTCTACTATTTGACGTTAATCATCAATTCATCAGATGAAAACAATAACGTTTTGTTTGAGTTCACTAAAGCCGGCGAATTTACGGGCGAATAAACGCTTATTATAATTTATCATATATTTGTGGAAGCATATGTTTATAGCGGACATAGTGGTGAGAACTAAATCAAAGAGCCTGTTGCCTGCCAAGTCCGTGATTACAAGTGTTGGCAACGCGCGCAGCGGAAAACATCTTCAGCACGCTCCGCTACCGATCGACGATAGATTTTAATATGAAAACATGTTAATTTAAACCTATTAAGACTGGTTTACAATCGCTAGCTGGAAATATTAACTGCGATAGCGGATAAAACACGCATAAATATAGACATATATGATTTATGAATCCCATCCATTATTATATTAAACAGCATTTGAAGTAGTGAAAAAATTTCGTGATATTCCAATGTTTTTCTCCCACAGAAATCATCGTTAGATAACATATGTATGAACACTTCTACAATAACACTCCTACGGGAATTGACAAAGCAGCAATTTTCTAAAATGATTAGATCCATTTTGTCAATAAATATTGCAAACATTCAACTGCTCGCTCGTAAACGCTACTGGATTCGAAACGGGTATCCGACAACCATCAAAATATTTGCAGAGCGGATGAAAAATGGACCCGCGTGGAATAAACTAAGTGTCGCACACAAAGAGACAGGTTTTAAAGTGCAGCTTACCGCGTTAGCTTCGCGCGATTAGCATGGCAACTAGCGACCGACAGACAGATATATTTACATTATTCTATTAAGCCTGTTATGATAATCTCCAAGGGGTGAATGCAGCTAATGTGGCTGGATTTAACAGCGCCACATTTTTCCTCTCCCCATTTGGATACGTATGCAAATTAAATCTGCCTGTTTGGTAAATAAGGTAAGATTCTGGATGTATTTAGTAAATTATATTAACATTGATTTAAAAAACAAATCCAAATAATTTTAAATAGCAATAGCAAGAAGTTTAAAATTTTCAAAAAGTAAACCAACATGCCAGACCAACCGATAGTAATTATTCAAAGACATCTAAAATAAACTTGTAGAATCATTTCTCCTAAGGACTAAGATCGTCGGTCCAAATTTAAAGACTATAAATAAAGATAAAAAATAATGCTTCAGGGTAGAAATGAGTAACAAAAACAAAAACCCGTTGAAGCGACAGGACACCTGACTCGGCAATACGCACTGGCGACAATTCGGCAGATCTCTGTGGAGCAATTCAATTACATTGAAAGATCCCTCATAAGCGAATCGTTTTTCCGAGTCATTAATTTTTTCGAACGACACGGGGCTCGGCGTGATATGGCGGGGTGGGTCCAAGCGCGCGGCTATCTCGCGAGATAATGCTGATTTATGCGGGCGGGCGACGGTCGCGATTCGTCGCGCACCGTCGCCGCGACATGCGACCGTCGCGCGATCGCCGTCGCCTCGTCGCCTCCTGTTAGTTCAGCAGCATCTCGCGCTCCATGCCCGCTACTCATTTGTGACGGTTAGTTGGCGAGATTTATGCTAATCGACGAGGCCGGCTCGGATAAGCTGGACTAAGCTCAGCGTGACGGCGTGTGGAAAATCGTCCCTAACTGTGATTGCGTATAAATTGTGTGTGTTCGTGTACAAACGACCTAATTTTTTCTCTCACATGACCGAAACGGATTGAAGATAATTTGATAAGCAGCTGACGTGAACAAATTAAGAATGAAAATGTGTAGGAGCTTAGTAGGTATATCGACTGATGTTATTTTATAACAAACGTATTATTTCACATCAGTACAACATAAAACACGTATGATGATTTTTCTGGGCTGCTAAGTTTGGATATAAATACCAGTGGAATATATTTCCAGATGTCGTGTTTTATGACGCATGGCAGAAAAAACCGAATGCCCGAGGCGTCGTTAACTCGAGAACATTATAAGGAATAAATAAGTGACGTATATTAATACTGGTTTATAGCGCGTGAAAGAGCCCTCATTGTTTTGTGCTCTGCACTTGGCCTTTGTTCCAATTTATTCGTTTTAACTTAACGGAAATAACATAAAATATTTCACAGTAAAACTGTAAAAGCTCTCACCACTCACGATTTAAGCGTAACAATAGCTACCATGGTAAGTGCTACGTGAAAATTCTAAATTTACTTGCTTATATTTGAATTAACATTACTTTCCTTAAGTCCACTTTGATATAGGTACCGTTAGGTAACATTTCGTAATATGTTTTAGCTAAATTTACAAATAAACAGAAAAAGTAGCTACAATAAGGATGATTGAAGATAATCGCGTACCTATAATCAGAGTTACAAATATACTACAGCTAACAGAAAAGAAAATAGTAGTAACACCCAAAAACTTCTACTATCTACTATCTAGACTAACTATCTAGAAACTTAATCGGTCATTAGGTAGCTGGTGCACCTATACATCGTTAAGGACTATGCCTTATCAAAAGATTACGTTACCGGATTTGTCACGATCAACGGACTATCGCGTTGATTTACGGGCCAACGATAACGTCCCAGTACAGCGGCTACAACCTACAACGTACCGATAACGTCCTCGGCGGCTACCAAGCCTCTGACTATTACAGGTACAAATTACTTCAGCGCTCTTTGAAATTTGCACGCTAGTTGTCATTGTCAGCGGGAATTTCTTCCCTCATGAACTTCCTTCCGCAGTGTTTTGTAAGAACGTTCCAAGCGATTGGCAGTTATTTGGCTCACGTGCAAGAATGGAAGATATATTAAATTATTTAACAAAGATGATTTAAGGCTAAAAAGTCTCAATTGTGCTTAAACTAAGATCTGCAGTAAAAGCACTATACAATATATGTATATGTCTGATTTTAGTCCGTTTGAAGTTGTATGGTTTTATTAACCGATTCGCATAAATCAATTAGGTAAAGTAGTTATAAGTAAATATAACTATTGCCTTGCAATTAGCGTTATTATATTTGAACAAGAACTTATTATAGTAAAGTTAACCGTACATCTGATCGAAGACCTGTTCACAGATGAGATAGATTGGCTATTGGCTTCGAGGTCTAGTGGTTAGCGAACCTGACTGCTAAACAGGAGGTCGTGGGTTCGATCCCCACCCAGAACAACTGATTGTGTGATGAGCATGAATATTTGTTCTGTGTCTAGGAGTGAAAAAAATACCTAAGTATGTATTTATAAACATTTATGTATGTTTATCAGTCGTCTGGTTACCATAGCACAGGCTCTATCTAATTTTGGATCAGATGACCATGTGTGAGTTGTTAAAGATAAAAAAAAGAAAGATATTGTATATAGGCTTTTATGATGCAATAGCTTAAAATGGAAAAGAAGGAAATATTTGTTTATTGACAAATCTCAAAAAAATAATAACGTTTGCCATTCTCGTATCAATGTTAAAAGTACCAGACGTAACATGCAATACTCAATCAAACCAATAATTTTAGCGTGTTGGGTCCGCGGTAGGTTGTATCGACGGCGGTCTATTGTTCGGCGGCGAGGCGCGACCGACACGCCTCGCACCGGCGGACGCCACCTTATCGCCCTCGACGGCCTGCCACTACCTTGATCTCGCTCACCAACAATCATTCGATTACCACCGTGAATTCTTGCTCAGTACATACCCTAATCGATCCGATTTGATTGCCTTCGCTCGTACCATGCGGTAGGTTTACAGCCGACGGTGGCTCAAATTACTTAAGTAGGCTCATGTTTTCGTTCTAATTGGATAATTGTTGTAATTAACTTTAAGTAGACGCTCATGTTGGTTTTATCGGTAATTTTAAATGAGTAGCAAATAGTGGTTAAGTTATCATCAATTGCATTATTGATAAGCCATTTCCGGTAGCTTAAAAAATTTAAAAGTGAGGCTTCAAAGGGTAGTTTACTTATAATACGTACCAACATTATCGTATAGTACTTAAAACAGAAAATCTGCACACTTTCCAAAGGTTCTTAAGAGTTAGTACGAATCTGTAACATATCAAACTTACCTCCCAGTCTTAGTGATGATCATTTCGGTACCAAGTTCGTTGAACTTGTCCCACAGCTCCTTGGTTTCAAGATGGCACTGGATGTGCTTCATTTCCTCGCTCGACCAGCGCTCAGCTAGTTGCGGGTTGCGGGGCGGGGGAGACAAGGCCCGGGAGGCGCCCGCGGCTCCGCTCGCAGAGCCAGCTTCGGACGTTGAAGACACGTCCACGGGCGAGTCCCGTTCGTATTCCGCCAGAGGGGGCGATGGAGACCCAGAGGCAGATGCAGCCGCGTCGACGAATTTTTCTGCAAAAGAATTCAATTAAGCTTAAACCACTGCATTTTAGCTAGTTAGTTAAGTAATAATAAAGTAATTGACATATATTCACTTAACCTAGGAATTACAAATATAAGTACCTATTACGAATTCTGTACTTAGTTAGGTTAATTTACTCTTGCTAAACAAAAATTCTAACTTATAATCTAGATATTACATATCAACCAATTGTGCCTTATATCCTAGTGTACATCAGGAGTCCCAAAGTTTATGATAATGAATATGAATAAGATGTTTTTATTAGTCTAAATACATTTCTCTGTAGACATAGGTATGTCGGCCTACCTAATGGCGAATATATGTATTGACCTCATGCGATAGTTGACTTTGAAAGGAGTATAAAAAGGCACATATTACTAATTTCTCGTCCTACGCCTCCTTATGAAGATAAACTAATACCGACGCTACTCACAATTTTATCTTGAAGAACAGTGTAGTTACTTTATATACGCAACCTCAGACCTTTGGTATTTATATGAGCTTAAGTGACTATTTAATATCAAGTGACAGGAATATACAGGTTTTCGGAGTTCATTAAATACGAGGCGACCATCTTAGTCCTCAAAAGTAGCAATAATTTTGTTCGATAACTTCTTGCTAACTGATAGGTAGTGATTATTATCATAGTGTTGCTGTAGAAATATTGGGACTTGTTAAAAATGCGATAATTAGTTTTGATAGTTTTTCTTCGGATAAAGAAATAAATCAGAAGAGATCATAATAGATGATCTGAGGGTGTGAAGCTATGTCAATTTTGGATGAGTGGCTAAAGATGTGCTGTGTAATCTGTTCATCAATTCCAAATTGAAAAAAGCGTTTTAATTTTTTGCTTGTGCCTCCTAAACTGTCTGCATTAGAAATCCGAATCGATGGCTTAAACCCGAAGGTAAAAGCTTATAATGAATAATGCCCACCCAATTCCACTATACACACAGCATCACTTTATTGCGTGTTAACCCGGGTTTCGCCACAGTCTGTGGAGCTTGACCGAACGTTCATTGGTTTCTTGCAGTGAGCGTGTGACACCAAAATAACGGGCTTTTTCGTATATCCTTTTCATATAAAGTTTTCGAATTGGTTAAAAATGTTTAGGTCAATTCTAATTCTTTAGCTATTTCGTAATATGTAAAAATAACGTTTCTACTATTATATAGGAATCATCATATGTGTATGCATGTTTATGATCTGGTTACCATAGCACAGGCTATATCGTATGACGATTAAAAGTTATTCTTAGTTCTTACACTTTTTGTCCTCGAAAAATATTAGCATACAATATGGCAAAGTTTCATGTTTATTAAGATAATCTCATTCTGTGGCAAAAGTTTTAAAAAGTAAACATTTTATATGGATCGCATTTAGCAAGAAGTATTAAGTAGGTATGTACTTTATCTCTGGTGGTAGGGATTATCTAGTCAATTAATTTAAAAATCACAAAACTATCTCAAAGTATTGCTGCAGTTAAATAAATCTGTTTTGCAGAATCATTCTTGCTACGAACGTGCAAACTCTGGGACCAACGTCCCTCTGAGGTAATCATACTGGGTTACGACAAGAAGTTCTTCAAAAAAGAGTCCTTGAACGCTGGCAACGCAAGGATAACCCGTCTGTTGCAAATGTTCATAGGCGATGATGACCACTTACCATCACGTGGCCCGTATGCCTGTTTGTCAGTCCTTTTATATAAAACAATAATAAAATATAGCATCTATCATATCGGATCGAAGTGGTTTTATTATGAAAGCTCTACTATTAGCGCATGCAGCGATGAATTTGTAGTGTCTAAATTATTTTGCAGCGCACTAATTAATTCGCTGGCAGTAATTATCGCGCGCCGCTTTAAATTCGTCTGCCAACTTAATAAATTGACACCTTATTTTTCATCACTTCAACATTGACACTTTAACAACTCGCATTCCAGTACTAGTTTGAGTGCGTTGGTATTCCTAGTCTTTGAAGCCAATTACTGCTAGGTCAATTTATTTTTGAAGATTTTTTAGATTCGTATTATTGTCATATTAAACGTTGTTCATCTAATAATAGTGGTGAGCCTCCGTAGGAAGTACCACTGCCGCACTCAATTCTACACGACAATTATTATTGTCGGAAAGAGGGTATGGTTACCAGAGTTCACTAAAAACGAGGCGACCATCTGAGTCTTCAGAAGTAGCAACGCATCTATTTGTGATCTCTCGTAGGGCTAAGGCACGGAAGTTTCAAGTGGATCTCCACGGATTGCAGTGACCACCTAACACCAGATGGCGTGCGTGCTCGTTTGCTTTTATTCAATAAAAAAGGTAGTTTTAAAGACATTAGTAATTTTAGGCTTAATCAGCCTAAATCGTAATATGAACTATTTATTAATAATATATAGCAGGTAAACTTCAAAATACTAACATTTGATGTTTATCTACTAAAGTATATTTGTCATACAACATTATCTAATATTCGAAATGAATCGTAAACAATTATTTTCTTTCATTTTTATTTTATTACTCCATCACTTCGGTTCGCTTTCCATCAGTTCATTCTGCATCACCGCTATATTACTTATGTATATCCAAAATGGTCTCAGTGGACAATGGATTCCTGTCTCATCGTATTCAAAATTTACCTTGACTAATTTCAATTATCTACCGTTTTTAATAATGCCTAATATTTGACACTAAATTTATTTACTTTGTACACACCTTTTCAATTTATGCATGTTTAGGTCTCGGTCATTCTATTGAATGTAGTGTGACATTTAAGTCTATTTTTTATGTTTTTGACTGAAACAGTTGAAACAAAATTGAGTTTTGTGTACACTAACAATAACCAAAGTAATATTTATTACTTGTTTGGAGATACAACAATTGAATATTCGTGGTTATAAAGCTACATATGTTTTCAAACAATGCTGTAACGTTGCTATTCACACGTAAATACCCCATAAAGCCATGAACTTATTTGTTATTACTCATTATACTTAACAAATAAACAAGCTAAATCAACTTTTAAGTCTGAAAAGATAGCGATAAGAGTATCACATAACATTTTTTGTATCTTTTTCTTCTTATATCTTTTACTTCCTATTTAAGTAATAATAAGTAAGTATGTTCTAAATTGAAACTTTCCCTTAAATAATTAATAAAGGAATACTAGAATTTATATAAGATGTACTATTATCTTACTAATATTATAAATGCGACAGTTTGTATGAATTGATGTTTGTTACTCAATCACACTAGAACGGCTGAACTGATTTGGGTGAAATTTGGTGTAGATAGTTCATAACCTGGATGAACAAAGAATACTTTTCTCCAGCAGATGCTATAACTTAACTGAATCACTTTTTTAGATAATAAAGAAGTATATTCTTAGTCAAGTTTATAAGTCTACGTATACATATGTATATCATAGGACGTCTGTAATTTATAGAAGCTAATCCATTATATAGATATGAAATAGAGACATGTACGTAACTGTTATAAATTATATATATTATTTTATATTAATTAGTAAATAAATAATTAATAAAAAAATCTCTTTAACTATCTTAACCATTCCATGCGGAGAAACTTTGTGTAGTGAAATAGTTAAGTTCTAGTTATTAATACAGAGTGGAACCTCAAACCGAGCATGAATTCAATTATTTATACTGCCTACGTATAAATTAGTGTCGTTTATCTATTTTGGCTGTCTGTGGCTGCAACCCTTAAATGACAAATTAATGGGTAGGTACTGTATTTCCCTGCAACAGGGATAGGCTTGCAGCGTAATCCACTACCCTGGCCTGATGCGAATAGTATTTCATATTTTAAATATTAGTTAACTTCATTAATGAAAGTGTATTCTAGTAAATTATTACCTGTCATCTTAAAATAACATTTCAATTGTAAAGTTACTTAACTTTAACAATTATTTAAGTGGCAATGATTTAACTATATTATTATAATTAAATTACTTCCACATTTATAATAAAAAGTAATAAACGCTTAATTTAATATAAAATGTAGAGTTTGTTTTGGCAGAATCTCTATAAAAACTGATACCAAGGTTAAACTGACAACCGAACGTAGCAAAAAATATATAAACCAGATTAAAAACAAAATAAATAAATCTACGAGAGCAAATGTGAATATGAATCCTTAGGTAATAAAGAAGCCGCATCTAAATCATGTTATCGGGTAAGATAATCATGATAACATGGTTATAGAGGTGCTAAATAGAACAGCCACAAGAACTTACGGCTTGTTTCATTTGGAAATTAATTCTTTGGAAAAGTATTTTTTATATTGAAGAAGTTCTTGTAGCAAACGAGCACGCCTCTGTTATGTTAAGTATTCCTTGATTATGAAGGTAACTAACTATATTAATTTAAATATGTGTTATAGCCTTTCAAAAGGTTATATTCCTGAGTTTTAGCAATAATGTTAACTAATATTAGATACCATTAAAAACACCTAATGTATTTTAAACTTTTTCTCTTAAGAAAATTTATATCAACTTGAAAGTGTGTCCCTTGTTGCTACGTAAAATACGTAAGTATTTGCAAGTGAGTTATAAAACTTCTGGAAGTAAATAGCATTTTATTTCGAAAAAGAGTTCAATTAATATGAAACTAGGCTAAAAGATAATTAATTTTTAAGATAGGACAAATGATTTTACTTTCATGTAAAAAGTTTTTTAATTACCTATTAAAATTATGATAGATACATTGTTTAAATATTCGTAGATTTTCGAAAGAGCTTACCTAACGGAGTAAGAGTATCTTCTCTCGGGTCCCTGTGCCTCCTGCGTTCGCGCCGCTCTTGGCGGTCCCTGGCCATGATAGCCGCTATGGAGAAGTCGGTGGCGCAGGGGCGCGCCGAGCACTCCTCCTCCATGGGCCCCTGCCGCTCCCGGCCTTCACCCTGAAGCAGCATCAAGTTGACCGCCTCCGAACCCAGCCTGCGATCTGCCCACACGATGTCACCGTCCGTACATCCCATCGGTCGGACAGAACATAATCTATGCAACTCTGATAATTATCCGTTGCGTTTCGGCAAGTCTGCTTCAAAGTTCACTCTACTGTCAGTCTGGCCTTTACAAACTTTCCCAAAGTTTATCAAGAAACAAAACTACAACTAATGCCTGTCTAATAAAAATACCTAAGTAAAATGTTGCGTATAAACAAAAAACAAAAGTTTCTGATAGTACTTCGCGGAACTCAAAAAACACAGATGCGAAAAACCAAAAAAAATTAAACACACGTTAAAAATATTGTTCTTTGGATAGAGTATATCGTACTGAAAACGTTCAGAACAATCTTCAGGGTCGGTTTCAGCGTGTTGTCACCGCAATCGGAAGTTTCGGAATAGCGTGAAACTTTTTACGCGCGCTAATGCAGCCGATAGAGCGGACCGGTGCGGCTCCGCGCGCTGTCGACTCGACTGAGGCGGCGGCGAGGCGGCAACGAGCCACAGGGAGGGGCTTGCATCGCCGCCCTACGCCACCACACTCCGACCACGCACACGACCGCTTTTTTATTACTTCTTTCTCGTTACGTCCGTCCCGTTCGCGCCGGCCGCTCTGCTCGCGCCCGTCCCTCTCGACCGGTGAGTTTTTCTCCGCGCGATAACTATTGAAATTCGCTAAATGGCTCACCGCGGCACTGAAAAGGCTCTCGTTAAACGGTAAACCGATCCTATCGAAGTATTTATTCGCGTAACTCGTTGCGACGACGGTTCGCATCGCTATTTATGCACTGTGAGAACTCGCCGCGCGATGGGCCCCTGTCCTCCGATTATTGCCGAGAGGATATTCGCGGTTATATTGTTATGAATAAATAAAGAGCCTCTTAGCTTATTACGCTGCTAAATTGCTTCAAGATAGATAGCGCACTTAGTCTTCGTAGATAGATATTACGTATCTATAGAAGAAGAAAATATCTACTTCTTTGACAGTATAACAGTTGATTATATTTTTATTGTTATTGTTTTTTTATCACTTTTTAAGCTTGTAAAAAGTTCATAGGTATTTCATTTAAAATCGTGTGGATAAGTAAAATGTATCTATTCAAGTTGAACTTGGACTTGTTAAAGTTAAATAAAAAAAGTTTTTTACAAATCAAGTTGAAAAAAAAACGATTAACTAATTACCATTAGTTATTTTTAACAAACGAACAGAAATAAATACAGTTACTTTTATACTGGGCATATACCACATATAAAATTACTCAAAATAAAAAAAAACCATTTTAAGTATTTCAATTATATACCATACCTTACTCTTCAAAACAATATGGCTTCATCGTGAAAGCTTTATAAAAACAAAAAATTAATAAGTTTAACCTCTAACTTAACCAACAACCAGTACCGGAGGGCTTGTATAAACTTCATTAAAACGATACGAAGGTACTTGGGGTAACTGAGCCATTGAGCGTTGCGGTGAACTCGGGCTCTACCACATTGAACGCACCTCGTACGTATGTTGCTAAGTTTGGTTAGAATTATTACTTTTTCCTTATTTAATTTAAACACTTTTTATATTAGTCCTTACATTGTGCTTATGGAGTTTTTAAAAATACATATATGAATACGGTCCCTTAAGAACAGCACGTTATTGAATTTCTGTTCGATATTGACCACCTACCTACCACTACATTTGACTCATGGGTTGTACTATTCAGTTAGTAATATAAAAAAATTACGACGGATCCCTGTAAAAGTTTGATGAATAACTAATAAGTACGTAAATACGTCAGTTATAGTTTTAAAGTCGCATACCTAGGTACTATTTAATAAATAACTATCGTACCACCCTACTCTATCAAGATTGAGATATTGTGAACAATATTATTTTATTGACAAGTAGGTACTACTAGGTGGTAGGTAGGTCACCGCCCGGGAAAGTATCACCGGCACACTCAATTCTATCGTAAAGCATTTTATTGTGTTTCGGAAGGAGGTTGTTGGAGTTCACTAAATACGAGGCGACCATTTTAGTCCTCCGAAGTAGCAACGTATCTATTTGCGATCTCAGGTACGACTAAGGTACTGACTGAAGTTGCAAGTGGTTGTATAGACAACCTACCTACCTATAGAGGTAGCACTGGCCAATTAACACCAGGTGGCCTGCATGCTCGTTTGCTACTTTTTAATTATTTTTTTTTTAAATTTCCAATAAAAAAAAGAAGTTCTTTGCAGTAACGAACTACTCAATTAAGGTAGAGTTTGACTCTACCACATCGAATACATGGTGTATCCACAGCAATTATCCAGACA
>DWNH01000622.1:0-14077 GCA_018249895.1 Tiana niger
TGGTAGGCTGCCGCCCGGGGAAGTACCGCCATACTCATACCTACCGTAAAGCAATTAGTTGTGTTTCAGAAAGAGGGTGTGGATGCCGGAGTTCACTAAATACGAGCATAATAATAATAATAAAGTAGCAACACATCTATTCACAATCTCTTGTAGACCTAAGGTACTTACTGAGGTTGCGTATGGATGTCCAAGGATTGCAGTGACCATTTAACACCAGGTGGCCTGCATGCACTTTTACTACTTTTACTCAATAAAAAAGTTAGTTACGATAGTAGTTATTCATAAAGTGTCATTATTGCTGCAGGAGTTCTGATTATCTCTATTTCAGCCAAATACCGTACGCGTGTATTATCTTAAATCTCCGTGAGTGTTTACTTCTATTTATTTATACCTGCAATATTGCTACGGAATTCGTTGCTACGCGAGTTTGAAAAGCGTAAAATAAATGTGAGGAGTCAAAACTAAATTATTTATTTAATTTCAATTTTTCAGGAAAATAACTTATGAAAAATTGATTTTCAATTGATGCCAGCTAAAGAAGGATAACCGCCTTTTACAAATATACAAAATGTCATTATTAAATCACCCTTCTAACACTATTATTCCTCTAATAAATAAATTATAGTCAATAAATTCCATTAAAAATAAACGCGTTACAAAGAACAAAAAAGACTTACAAGTGCTTACAAATCGAGTCAAAACTTTCTAAACTTATATTTTTTTATATAAATAGATTAATTACACCGTTTCAACTCAAATGGTTTATCAAAATTATACATACAATATTACCTATTGAATATCTGAAGTTCGAAGATTATATGCCTCAGTGGAGGGCATAAGCGTGATATGTAATTGAATTAGTTAATAGTGCATTAATTATTATGTCATAAATTATTGCTATTCGGTTGCTAACTGTTCAGCTTACTAATTCTAGCAAGAAGATAATTAAGATTTACTTGTGAATAAGTCTATATTTTAGAAATAAAAGTATTGTTGTTTATGTTCGAAAAACTATGAAACGAGTGTCTAGGCCACCTGGTCTGAAGTGGTCACTGCAGCCCATGAACATGCACTTGCAATTTCTGGCCCAGAAATTGTAATAATTGTACCTGAAGAGCGTATACTTTTTCATTTTTAAAATAGTTTCTTTCGCCAGTTTTATCGGTAAAATTTTATAAAAAGTATGTAATATTTACCTGTCTATTGTTTTATTTCCATTTTGATTATGAATTTCAATAACGTTACCTGTATTATTATATAAAGCCAGAAATGTATTTCCAATATTCACAAATAGAGGGAGCCATTTACGAGTTCGTTTCAATGTACGGTACTAGCCGTAGTAGCAGTACAAACCTTGAATATAAAAGTAAATAAAAGTCACTAGGAAGGAATAAATTCGGTAAAACGAAAGAAAAAGTATCACCACTCGTGATAGCCAAAAAATTACAGATATCTGTTTCAAAAATCGTAAAATCAGTGTCGTTCGTTTTTCGTCTCTAGTGAACAATTAGATGAAATTTACGAAGTATGGCCGTAAATTCGTGAGCAGTTGTATAAAGAGTTTTATCTTACTGAAGAATAAGAGATTATTGTAAGTCTAGGAATATAAGAATATGACGATAATCGTTAATTTTATGGGTTTTTTCTTCAACGAATGAATACATCAAAATTCTGATAACGACTTGATTGTCAGATGATGTTCAGAGGAATAGTTCCACTTTAATCCAATAATTTAGCAATCTGACTTGCCTTTTGGTGTAGTGGTTAGCGAACCTGACTGCTAAACGGCAGGTCGTGCGTTCGATCCCCACCCAAAACAAATGTTTGTGTGATGAGCGCGAATATTTTGTTCTGTATCTGGGTGTATTGTTGTCTATATAAGATTGTATTTACAAAAAAATATATATTTATGTATGTTTATCAGTTGTCTGGTTACCATAGCACAGGCTCGACCTAGTTTGGGATCAGATAGCCGTGTGTGAGTTGTCCCAAGTTATTTATTATTTCATTATTTATCTATGGACATTTAAAAAATATCTAGCTCTAGTTGCTTAATTGATGTGGACTTTATTTATAGATAATTTAAAAATTCAGAAACCGAGTACGCGTTCATGCAGCGCCGTCTTAAACTTTTGTTGCAATTTATGCAGATTTTCGCAGGTAATAGGTGGGAACGTACATACATATATGCAATAGTATCACGAATATTTGTTCTGTGTCTGGGTGTATTGCTATCTATATAAGTATGTATTTACAAAAAAAAAAAGTATTTATGTATGTTTATCAGTTGTCTGGTTACCATAGCACAGGCCTAGTTGCCTAATTTAGGATCGGATGACTGTGTGTGAGTTGTCCCAAGATATTTATTTATAATAATACAGAACCTGTAAATAAATGTATTAATGAGTTCTGGTGTGGGTTAGTTAGTTAATGTACTAAAAGTAATTGTTGAAATATTGTTAGTAGTTAAATATTTTATGAGAATATAACTTTTTTACTATTACTACTGCTAAAATAATTTACTTATGAATCATTGGTGCTCAGTCCACTTTTTGTTATTAAACAGGTGATGATTTGAAACCACCAAAACTCTCTCGGAATGGTTCAAGTAGAAGATCAGATGTTACTGAAGATCTCTCGGAAACATCAACTAACAATGAGGAAGATAACATCTTTGAAGAGTTGTTCAATTCTGTAAGTAAATTATATGAATTCTTAATATGTTAGAAAACAAAATGTAGGGGCACACCATCTACTATGATTATGGTGGTCAATCACAAATGGAAAAGAAGTCTTTCTTTTTTTATTAACTTGAAAACAGACAGGCAGATCCATTTTCTAATGCCTGCCTAAAGACACAAGCATCAATAGAGTGTCAACGGATAAGAGTGTGAACAAAAAATAAATAACCTATAGAAAAAAACAATTTTTGTTAATAAAAATAGCTAGCAAGAAAGAGTGATAATTTTTAAATAGGGAGGGCCTAAGTTGGTCCAGGCCCTAATTTATCCATAGTCTAGTGCCAAATTTGCATAACTCTTCTTAGTTTCCTGGAGTTCCTTCAGCAGTTGCAGCGTCTGGTTGTCAGCGATTTGGTTTCTCCAAACATGGTTAGTATAAACTGCAAATGTTTTAAGTATGTTAGCGTTCGTATAAGCTATCGTGCAGTAGCCACATTTAATATCAGATGGTTCTTTTCGTCTTTAGTATATATCTATCATAATATATATCATTCAATACCGGACTCAGAAGTTTAGAGCTCTAAAGCTACCTTATACGTTGCAGGTAATGACAGCAAACATAGACGGCCGCCCACTGTATCCGCCATTTCAATTTCTACCTTCAAAACGTCGCTATCCAGAATATTTCAATGTAATAGATTCCCCGATCGATTTGAAAATAATCGCTCAGAAGATACAAGGCGGGGAATACTCGAGTCTCAACGATCTGGAAGCTGACCTGTTGCTGATGGTCAGAAACGCTTGTAATTTCAACGAGCCTGGCAGTCAGATTTATAAACACGCCAAGGCTTTAAAGAAAGTGAGTACAAAACTGGCTTTTTAAAATCATTAAGTGCCAAGTTATAAAAATGGCCTTTCCTATTATTGCTATTGCTTCTGAGCACAATTCCTGTCAGTAAAGGACTATTAAGTATCTTGATATTTCTGGCTCGGGCCCTATATGCAGTTTAGCCTAGGTATTTTCGACGTTTAATTGGCAAAAGGGCCACCTGAATTAAAGTGGACACTGCAGCACATACATATATAATTTTTAAGTATTAATACTGTTATCTTGTTAAGGAACTTGAGATTTTGTGTTACACCTTTATAGTTATTTCGGGCACTTTATTGTAAAACTTTTTACCTTCCAACAGACACTTTACAGTGCTGTGACTCTTAAGCTTCACAACTCCCTACTCTGGTATTAGTACTACTACTACTACCACGACTCTAGTACTACTATATAGTTACTGATACATACCTACAGATCTAGCACCATTATTATCCGTGATCATTTTTAATTAAATTAAACGTTTCGTTTTAATCAAGAAAGATTTGCATATAATCCGCACGATACAAAACTAAAAATCTCGAAACATATCCCCTTGATTATTATTTTTTCCGTGTCTGCAGGTAATCCAAGTTCGCAAGCAAGAGATAGACCAACACGGCCGCGGCGGGCCGTCGAAGACGTCAGAGCGTATTCGCAGCAAGCGCACGTCTCGTGTGGGCCCCGTGCCGTCCAGCCGTGCCCTCGCTATCATGGAGCCTCCGGGATCGGATCCGGAGCCCGAGGTCAAGGTCAGGATTACATGTATTTTGTATATTCTCACACACAATCATTTGACGCATTTGATATTATTATACACACAAACTTAAGTCAGGTATTCATCAGGGTCAATCATTACAAATTGTTGGAATGACTATGTTTTCTGGAACTTGTGCATGTCTGGCGGATATAAGTCTAGGTTTTTCACGTCTTTCTTTAGGAGGTTCTTAAGGCTTTAAGTAAGAGTACTTTCGTAACTTAAAATTTTACCTATTCGCTAATGATTTAAATTTCTTTGGGATACCAAGTTAATCTGAAGAGCTTTGTGCTGGTAGAGATCTTGATCTTGTGATGCAAATTTAACAGCCTTACCAAGAAAAATATCTTGACAACTAGTAACTAATTAATTTGTAATTTGTACATTTGAAGCATTCGGAGGACAGTGCAGATAGTGATGAAGATAAAGTTGACAATGAGGATTCACCGCAGTGGAAGTTGTATGAAACAGTCAAAAACCACTTGGGTCCCAGTGGTAAGTAAAACTATAAAATACATTTATATTTGAATGTGTGTGTGTAGCCTGTTTGTTTGTTTTGTGTAATTGTGTATGAACTTGTGAGTGTCAGAGTCTGCGTGTGTTGTCTTTGTTATTGTTACATGTGTCAAGAGTGTTGATATTGTACATTATTGTATAGACTTCACACAATAGTCAATTGGATTTTAATATTAAAAAAAGTTTAATACATATATAGTTTCAACCCTCTTTATATCACAGTGCGTAGCATGAGTTTCTTTTCATAATTCTGGAAAATCTGGAGCATAAACACCATTCTTGTTCAATGACAATTTTTGGAGGCTATATACAAAGATATTTCAAATAATTATTTAAACTTCTCTTTCATCAGGTACACCTTTAGCAGACCCATTCTGGAAACTTCCATCGCGCAGAGAATATCCAGACTACTACAAGGAAATCAAGAATCCAGTATCGTTGAATCAGATCAAGAATAAAATCCGACGGGGAAATTATGGCACACTATCTGAAGTTGCCGGTGATATGAATATTATGTTTGAGAATGCTAAGCAATACAATGTGCCCACTTCCCGGCTGTATAGAGATGCTGTCAAACTTCAAAGGTAATAATTGTTACCTAATTATTAATAGGCAAATGTAATAAATATAAAATTCGTGTTTGTTTTCCTCCACATTAAGATTTAGACGCTCGTTTTTGCCATGCAGTCATTCTTGGCGGCCTATTGAATTGACGTCCCCTCTAGAGTTGCTCATTTAGCGTAGGCCACAGGTTTATTTTTTGTTAGCAAAGAAATAACTAAAACTAATATGTTTTTTTAATAGATTTATAATGTAAATATGTACAGTTTACGATAGTTATGTTTTTATTACTCTCTTAAGTCAATGTAAATTTGAGGAGTCAATTAGAAATTATTTCTATGTGCAGTAGTAAATTTCAATTGGATCAAAATCTCAAAGTGAAATTAATGAATCTTTAATTCCGTTGCATATGGGTGAGGCTAATAATAGTGTTGAAAACGTTTTGATCGTGGTATGAGTGAACAATATTTTTTCTCAGGTTGATGCAACAAAGAGTGCAGGAGCTGTTGGATATCGTACAAAGTTCATCGAGTGATGACGAGAGCCTGTCATCGGTGAAGAACCAGGCTCAGATCAACACTCCCAGACCTCGAGGTGTGTACTGTTTACATTTTTGAAGTTAGGGAAAAATAATGAGAGTAAATTTTTACGATGCGTGCGCACACCGTCACGAAAAACCGACACCCTGACGTTAGCTATAGTCAACAGTTTAGTTATTTAACTAGATAATGCGTTATAATAAAACTTTCAATGTATTAAATACCATTTTTCTATTGTTAGTGTCGTTTTTTCTACAAACGGAGAATAAGGCGAAAGATAAAATTTTTGAAAAGACTTATATTGTTACGCCAAAGAAGTATAACTTCTAATGCCTGTACATAAGTACACACATACTTTTTTATTTTTAGTCTTAATGAGCTATCTCAATACATAATATATTTGTAGAACATGCGACTTTATGAATTCGTTTATCGAAGCAGGAGTAATTTCTTCATAAGCTCTGCTGACTGGGGAAGTACAAAATAATTTGTACATTTTACTCTCTTAAAAAATTTTTGTTTATGGTATATTAGTCTTTTCTACCAACCATCAACGACATGATAATCAAATTAGTATTAAATTTCAGGTCGTCCTCGCTTGAACCCAGCACCAGGGTCATCACCAGCTCCCGCCTCTACGCCCAGTGCTCCAAAATCTAACCTTCCCCTTAAGAAGAAACTCCACTACATATCAAAACAACTCGTCGAATTCACCTGTTCAGATGGAAGACAGCCAATGCTGCTATTTATGGAGAAACCCAGCAAAAAACTCTATCCAGGGTACTATAATGTGATTGATCGGCCCATCGATATGATCACTATTGAGGCTAATATTAAAGTGAGCAACTTTTGTTTGGCAGTATGTAGTAAATCACATGATAATAACATAATGAAATTCAGTGTTCCAGAATTAGAGAATACTTATCATCATATTGTAAATAAATTTCCTTAAACCCTGAATTGTAAATAAATAAATAATTAAATAAATAATAAATATCTTAGGACAACTCAAACACGGGCATCTGATCCCAAATTAGGCAACTAGGCCTGTGATATGGTAACCAGACAACTGATAAACATACATATACATATTTTTTTTATAAATACATTTATATAGATAACAATTTTATATAGATAACAATACACCCAGACACAACAAATATTTCTGGTTATCACACAAACACGACCTCCCGTTTTAGCAGTCACGTTCGCTAACCACTAGACCACGAGGCCAATCAAATGAAAAATATTGGAATTTTTTTCATTATGAAAATTGTAAATATTATTTCAATCGTTAAAACTTTTAAATATAAGGCCTGATAGTAAATATTAGGTGTTATAATAGTGCTGTTTTTTAATTTACTCTGCCTATTGCTTGTACTGTAAAAGTAATTATGAGTTGTTTCAGAGCGACCGGTATAACAGCATAGAAGAAATGGTATCCGATTTCCGTCTAATGTTTTCCAATTGTCGTCAATTCAACGAGGAGGGTTCCATGATATATGAAGATGCGAGTCTTCTCGAACGAGTCATGAACGAGAAGATAAAAGAGTTAAACATCTGCTATGAGAGAAAGACTCCTGTAAAGACTGTGAAAGTCCCTAAGAATAGACAGTTGACGCCCTTCGAACAGAAGTTAAGGACGTTGTACGATGCTATTAGGGATTATCGGGATCCTAAAGGTTTGTAATTATTTTTCTATAGGAGATATGTAGATTTGGTGTACAGTGGTTCTTCCCCGGGTGGAAACATACCATTCTTGCACTTATTTTCCTAAATGAAAACAAATTATTTGTGTACAAATAAAAATTATTCTGAAATCAGTGTTTGTATTATGTAAGTCTCTTCTTTTTTATTTTAGCCAACCGTCAACTAGCACTGATCTTTATGAAGCTACCGAACAAAACCGAATATCCAGATTACTACGAGCTTATCAAAAAGCCGATAGACATGGAGAAAATCGCCCACAAACTGAAGAACAACGGGTACACTTTGGTGAACGAGTTAGCGTCTGACTTCATACAGATGTTCGACAACGCTTGTAAATACAACGAACCCGATTCGCAGATATACAAGGACGCTCTTATTCTGCAGCGGGTTTGCTTGCAGACTAAGCAACTTCTCAGGTTACTTTTATTTTTTATTGAATAAAAGTAGAAAACTAGTATGCAGGCCACCCAGTGTGGTCGCTGCAACCCATGGACATCCACTTGTAATTTCAGGCAGTACCTTAGTCCTACCTGAGACGTCGAGAGCCCTACCTACTTGTGAGGACTAAGTTGAGATCGCAAATAGATGCGTTGCTACTTCTAAGGACTAAGATGGTCGCTTTGTATTTAGTGAACTTCGGCATTCACACGCTCTTTCCGTAACACAATAAATTGTTTTACAGTGGAATTGAGGCAAGTGGCTTGTCTTTTATATAAGTGTGTTTTTATCTATGCTAGATTATCTTGATCTAGTAAAAAATAAGTAAGACATTACATGTCTGCATCTTGTGCCAAAGTTAATATTTTTTACACTACCCTATTTCAATGAGCACTGTTAAAACTTATAACACAGTCATTTTATAGATTTTATAGTTAGGTATTTTTATTCTAAGGGTTCAGGAACGGACGAAGTGGCGCCAACTAGGGAAGGCCTATGTCCTAGTACTTGAATAAAAAGGTTTTTTTTATCTGTCTGTTATAAATTAAAGTTGTGCCTTTAATAGGGAAGACGACGACGCTGTGCCCGACGTCCCGGCGGCTGTCCAAGAATTGCTTCTCAATTTGTTTACGACTGTTTATAATCATCAAGACGAAGAGGGCAGGTAAATGAAAATTTAATACAATATATTTATTTATTTACATTTTTTGTTAATCAAAAATTGACAACAAAAAGGCGGTCGTGGGTTCGATCCTCACTCAGGACAAGTTTGTGTGATGAGCATGAATATTTGTTCTGTCTAGATGTAAAATTATCGTAGTACATATGTTTATCAGTTGTCTGGTTATCATAGCACAGGCTTTGCCTAATTTGGGATCAGATGACCATGTGTTAGTTGTCCCAAAACATTTATTTCTATTTATTTATGATATTAATAATATATCTATCTACAGATGTTACTCAGACAGTATGGCAGAGCTGCCAGAACACGACGAAGCATCCAACGGCGGAAAAGTGCGAGGGATTTCTTTAGATTTGGTGAAACGGCGCCTCGACAGGGGATTGTACAAGCGTCTCGATCACTTTCAGCAGGATATGTTCGCTGTTTTTGAACGGTAATTAATCTGAACCACTTTCAAACCATATTCGAAATTGCATATTTTATTTCTTTATAGAGTAGATGTTTGTACTAGGGACATTAACGATTATTGTTATCAATATTAAACCTAGATAGATACATTAATGATCACTTGCTCTTTGGTGAAAGAAAACATCGTGAGAAAACCTGCATGCCTGAGTGTTTAAAAAAAACTCGAAAGGCATGTGAAGTCCACCAACCCGCACTTGCCCAGCGTGGTGGACTGTGGCCTTATTCCTTCTCATTTGAGAGGAGACCCATGCTCAGCAGTGGGATGATAATGGGTTGATGATGAATAAACATTTAAACATACAGACTTTGACGATAATATTATTAGTAGGATAACTAAACTTTTTGTACTACCTATTTAGTAATTTCAACTATATTCATTCATCCAGAGCCCGTCGCCTCTCCCGCACTGACAGTCAGATCTTCGAAGACTCAGTGGAACTGCAATCATACTACGTGGAGCAACGGGACCTGCTCTGCCGAAATGTTCTCCAGTCACCTGCTATGTCCTACACGAAGGACACTATAGCCACGAGTGTAGAGTTGGTTAAGCAATGCAAGCTTATCATGGAGAATGATGATGAAGAGGAGACCAGGTAAGCTGTATAGTAAAAGAGTAGAAAACAAGCTTCCAGTATTTGTCAGATACCTTTCAAAACTATAAATCATGTTCATATGGCGGTTTTTTCTTAATATTTCCTGGCCTGCTTTTGAGTAGATTTTCCAAATAAAGATTTATTCGTTTTTGTATAACTTTTGTTATCATATGAACACCTGAAGCACGGCCGTGTTTCCTAAATTTGTCCCTCTATCTACGTAATTGTGGTTATAGGGGGAGCTTGGACATGTTTCCTAACTTGGATCCGCTCCTCCATTCATTTGATCGTAGTGACAGATTAGAGCACGGACGTGTTCTTAACTTAGTCCCCTCTGGTTACCTGATCATGGTGACAGGTGGAGCACGGACGTGTTTCGTATGCTCGCTCGTCCGCAGGTCGAGCACGGATGAGTCGATGGGCAGCGGCGCGCCGCCGTCGTCGCAGTACCGCAAGGGCGACTTCGTGTACGCGGCGTACGAGCGCGGTGAGCGCGCTCACAAGGAGCCCGCCGTGCTGCAGGTGGAGCGCCTCTGGACTAACGCCGACGGGGTGCCCATGGTGTACGCCAACGTATACTTCAGGTATTCTTTCATTTGTTTTTTTACTTTGTGTACACCAACGTGTACTTTAGGTGTTACATCCTTTTATTTTATTACTTTGTGTACTTCAGGTATTGTATCTTTTATTTATGTTTTTATCTTCGCTCGTGCGGCGTTTGGTCTAGACATAGCGTTTACCGAAATGAAAAATATTGTATAAGTCGTGAAATGTGCACAGAACGCAATAATTGGTTTACACTTGAAATTGACGTAGTCATACTTTCATGACCAAATCTCACACAGTAGTAGTTGTCTTAATGATATTCCAATACTAAAATAAAATATTGATTCATAAAAAGGTAATGATTGGTTTTTTTAACTCTTGACACATATTGCCCGAAACGACAATTCCCTGTGTTGTGGCTGCTGTAGACAGAAATAAAGATAATTACACTTACACCGAAATTTCGAAAATGAATTTGGACGTATTTTTGTATCGTGATATTGTAATATCCTATTATTTATTTAGACTATAATAGTCTCTCTACTGCTTGGGTTTTGGTAGAACCCTTCACGCTTCACTTATCAATAAAGTTGTGCGAATAGATTTAACTAGACTAAGTTTAAAAAAAAATCTTACATAAATATTATAAATCCCAGGCCACACGAAACGTTCCATATTCGAACGCGCAAGTTCCTCCAACAAGAGGTGTTCAAGACTGAACTGCATCGCACCATACCGTTGGACCAGGTCATTGGACGCTGCTACGTGATGAACGTCAAGGAATATTTCAAATTCCGACCAGAGGGTAAGGATATGGTTACTTTTGTCTTGTATAATTTTTCACATTTTTTTTTACCATATAGGTACCTACCTAAGAATATTATTCAATTTTAACGGAGAGCTGTTGTTTTTTTTTTTTCGAAAATACAAATATTTTATTGTATTTTCTAATGGTAATAGAGAATTACGTAGTAATTGTAATTAGGGAGTTGGGTCTACTAATAATTTTTCAATCAGCACAAACCATAATCCTTAATTTGGTGGTTATAATCCGTAATGAAGTGGTCATTGTTTTGTCTTAAAACTAAGTTTCTCTAAGTATGGCCAGTACTTGACTAAATGGTTTGAGTCTGTATTATGTAAGATAATTGGCCATTTTATATATAGTACATATGTATATCTGTTATAGGCTACGCCGACAAGGACGTCTATGTTTGCGAGAGCAGATACCACTCCAAGAACCGTTGGTTCAAGAAGATCAAAGTTTGGGAGGGTGCTGAGAAAGAAGCCACGCTTACGCCCAGAGAAGTAATTCAAATTCAAATTTCTTAATGTGCATGAATATAGGTTTAACAATGTTTCACTTAAAATATAAAGCCCGCTATATTCCACCTAGCATGGCATGCATAAATTCACTCTGATATTCCCTATTAAATTAAGATCACAATCTGTGTACATATTTAATAATAATAATAAATAATTTTGAATTTTGTAACTGATTGACTAACATAGATTATAAGGAATTTGTTACTAACACTATGGGCCTCAATAGCCTGAAATAAATAATTTTTGTTTTATTTTTTTTTATTTATGATAAACTAGGCTAATGTCAAATTACAATTATAATTGTGGTAAAAATATGTTATATATTCTTTTGCATGACTGTTTGACACTCCATTCTAACAATTATTTCCTTATAAAGTAAAGCTAATACTTCCTGCAAACTACTGTGAATATTAGGTACCTACATTATATATATTTTTTAAATTTAACAGTTAAACTGTCAAAGTAAAATTTTGTTGTAATACATCAAATATTTGTAATTTAATGATTATACTGTCAAAGTAATAAATAAAATTTGCATAATGTTTTTCTTAGATCGCCTTGGAGCCTAACAGAACGGTATCAGTATTCAGGGAGCGCGTTGAGAAACATAAGGACGAGCTCGCCGAACTCGAAGTGCTTGAAAACAACGTACAGGAGAAAGTTCGACCGGTAAGGGATCAATGGAAACTCATCATATATTAATCGCGTGTTAATGTGTGTATGGCTGCGTTGTATACATAGTAGTTGTACTGCATTCGCTAATAGATGGCGTTGCTTATTGTATCGATCGAACCTCATCTATCGATAATTTCATTTCATTTTGGTGTTTGTTGTTTTTACTACAATGACTTCATACAGTGTTGGAAATACTAAAAATCAGATTATCCTTTTTATTTTATTACCTCATTTTGAACATAATTATGTATGTATGTCACTGTCTTTACCGTACCAGTCAGGATTTCAAACGGTCTTAGGCTCGATTCCCAGTGGTACTGAAGACTAAACAATAAATTTCTGTTCCGGGTCTGGGTGTTAGTGTAATTGACCTTACGTTTGTCCACATGGTGGTACCCACAGGGAATCCTAGTGTAGATATTATATATATTATGTATGTTTGTTTGACAAGGACGTGGTGATGTACAACCCGTTGGGCACGGACGACGAGAACACGTACTACGAGCAGTATAACACTGTGTGCTCGGGCGTTATCAAGACCGGCGACTACGTGTACGTAGTGACGGATGGTGGCAAGCAGATGATCGCGCAGGTCGACACCATATGGGAGACTGGCGAGTTAGTATGGAATTCGTTGTAATCTGCCTGTTTATCACACAAACACACGCACACGTTCACATGCACACGCTCAGACGCAGACGCACACATGCACACGCTCACTTGTACACTCGCACACGCGCAATCTCGCACTCTCGCAAATCTATCACACCCTTCCGAAATACTTCCCTGTTCGAAAAGGATCACCTGCTAAAAATATACTATTTATTGATTATAAAATTACATGGTTATGTTTTGAATAATTGATTTTTCTTAACAGTAATAAATGCTACTTCCGTGGACCATTCCTGATCTTCCCTTCAGAGGTTGCAAATATAATCAACAAGGTATTACTGTTAATTATTTAATAATTCAATTTTAATCATACGATTTGAACTGATATATTATTTTATGTATCTCCGTAAATTAATTCCTATGTTATTCTATTTATTTTTTATTTTTTAGCCATTCTACAAACAGGAAGTGTTGTTGACAACAATCCACGATACCAGCCCACTAGTGGGCATCGTCGGCAAGTGTGCTGTTCTCGACTATGATGATTATCTGAAATGTATGTATTCTTTTTTTGTTTGTGTTAGAGAACGATAGTGGTCGTAAACCTATGTACTACATACATAATGGCGTATAAGATAATACGCTTACTAAGAATCTAACATAGTTGGACTTATTGAGGTTATATATAAATTATCAAAGTTTAGACGACTCGTCTTAGAATGATCACGAAGATTACGTCAATTCGTAAAGGTGACATCTAAAATTAAGCGTTATATTCCAGGTCGACCGACAGAGATCTCAGAAAACGATGTATACGTATGCGAGTCTGTATACGACGAATCGAATCGCATCGCGCGGAAACTTAAATCTGGGCTGCGCAAGTTTGAACACACTAAAGATGTTACTGTTGATGAGGTATAGTATATTACTTAATAAATATCTTGGGACAACTCACGCACGGTAATCCGATCCCAAATTAGGCAACTAGGCCTGTGTTATGGTACCACTGATAAACATACATAACTTTTTTTTTTTTGTAAATACATACTTATATAGATAACAATACACCCAGACACAGAACAAATATTCGTGATCATCACAC
>DWNH01000623.1:0-14075 GCA_018249895.1 Tiana niger
CTCTAACACCTAACACGCGCATCCTGTGTTTATCAGTTATTGAACGCAGCTATTGCAGTTACTTTTTTTACTGCTGGAAAACTGAATTTAAAACCAATGGTTGCCTACGTTTTAACACACTTTTCAAATAAAAATAAATATCTAAATTAACAAAGACAGAAAGCACATCTCGACCAGATGAATGTGGACCAACAGCTGTAAATCATAAACATCTAATCAGCCATATCAGCTGATAAACTTGTTTAAAGTATAGGCACAAAAAGATTTTTATTCATGTTTCTAATTCGTTCGACTACAGAGTGTAATGCCTTGTCGACTTCCATTAACAAATACAAACTAGAAGTCTTCAAGGCAAGAGTGAACAAGCTTCTTCTAACCTAGCACGATTGGTTCTGAAAAAAGTACTTTGTTACAATTTGAATGGTTATAGCAATTAATTTCAGATGGCTTAACTTCTCACTAATATATAAAATTAACTGTCTCACATATTTTTATTTGTACTTACTGGCATATTTACTGTTCAGACTTCCTAATTAAGAAGATATGAATTGCTGAATTCAAGGCCACGCGTTTATGAAGCTTCGGAAGCTGTGTAGAACGGATTTCCGATACAATAGTGTATCTGACTTGACAATATTAAATAGTAACAGAGAGATATTACTTTCTCGATGCTAATTCTAATTTAAAATTGAGTTATCAACGTTTCGTAGCTGGAAGATCTTTAATACTTTTTTTAATATCTTATGTAATAGTCTCGCGAGTGTCTTATAGCGCGAGTATGTTAACTCGCGAGTTTTTAATACGTTTTTGAATTTGACAATCAAGTGTTTTAGTATTCTTACTTATACATCAGTATATGGATATTTAATAGCTACGGAGACAGACGAAGTTTATTTGGGAGTTTGTACGAAAAGAAAGACAAAGTTTCAAACAAACTTTGTGCTAATAGAGATGTGTGCTATATACAAGTTATAGCAATAGAAAATCTTCTCTTATATCTTACAACGTTAGTACATTAAATACATTAATACATTACATAACAATTTTGTATCAATAATTTTATGCATTAAAACTTCTTTGATATGGTATAAAATATGCGTGTTATGTGTTTAACATTTGTTTCGTTTTAAAAATAAAGAATACGTTGGATAATTAATTTGTAAATAATAAAAACACAACATTGCTGTAAAATATGCTTTTGTCATATAACTTCGGTTAAAACTAGAAACACAGATATTTGCTTAATTATGGTCTAGGATATAACTGGAGGAACTATCCTCCTGTATCTCATCATAATTCCCTTACTTCACTGAAAAAAATCGATTTTTAACCATTTTTGTAAGCTTTTGGCAAGATTTTGAGTGTATACGAGTTAACAGACCTGAGATTCAGAAAAATATAAACAATAAAATTATATTTTGATATATACCGAAGGAATATACTTTCGACGTAACATCCGTTACATCCTACGACTTACTTAGGAAGCCATTCATTAAGAATCCATGGATATTATTCCTTAATTACTGCTAAATAAGTGTTACCGGATCGCTCAAACACAAACAGCACCGTTTAAAAACATTGTATTTGTATTTTAAAGACGGAATCAACAATAAACCCAGACGGGGCTTGACCGTGATCTTGACGGCAATCATCTTCACACTCAAGACAGTTATTCCATTAAATCACAAGAGTTGCTCAAATTGGCCAGCCCGCTCAAGGACGCCAGCGAAGGCCGTCAGCTGATGTATCGATTTTACCCAACCATTACCTACGCCAAATGTGTCAAATTACCCCTAGTAGTTCCACCATTCGGTCATTTACGAACTAGAGTACAAAAAACTTCACTTACGTGTATATTTCGTCGTCTGGGGTGGACGAAGTGGCCTCCGCAACCGAGCAGCTAGCCCCGGCGTTTTTGAACTGTTTACTTGCGCGAAAATACGAAAGACGGAAGTTTAAACTCATTGTGATGGTAAATTATTTTTTTTTCATAATACGAAAATTAAGTGAATTTTGCAACGATTAAAGAGGGTTGTATATCTAATATTCACGACATGCGGAAGGAAAGTCTTTCGTTATTCGGTAACCGCGTTTCGGATTGAAATCTGAGGCGGCCGAGGGCGGCACACACTGCAAGTAACTTTGATGGGGCGTACAGTTTTATACCACGCCGGAATGCTGAGGGCTAGCTACTTACTGATACATTCAATCAATGTTGATACGCTTATTCACTTTTATACATAATTTTATTGCGAGTATTGGTTATTGCGAGTTACAAGTTGTATGTATTAATGTATGTGTCTATTTAACTATTTATGCTATTAGTTCATTTATGCCAAAAAATTCATTATTATTCAATAAATAAGAAAAGTAAATAATGTTTCATTAAACATTTAATGAGATAAAGTCAAAATTACATACTACATGCGAATTTGATAAATACAAGTGCAAATGACAAAATTTTTTTTACACATCCATTATAAATATTTTGAACAATTATTAATATTCCTACAGTCTATTTTAAATGCAATTATATCTGAAAGTTCTAAAACAAAATAAGTTCATACATAACATGTTAAGTAACAATTTGTTAAGCGCGATATGTATCAACAATGGGATCAAATAAATAAAGCGAAGAAAATTAGTACTGGCGGCCGTCTTGACAAAGTTATATGTATTGCGGATGGACCTCAGGGCGCATGCGCCATTTTAACCTTGAAAGCACTTCCCGGTTCACGGGCAAAAGCAAACTGTCACCTGACTTCTAGGTCAATGTGTTTCAGTGCCTGTAGCTCGGGACCAGAATACAGCTACGGTATCCTCTGCCTGTCGTAAGAGGCGACTAAAAGGGGCTCTCTGGGTCGTGGATGGCAAGAGTGGGAGCGAACCATCCATCAAACGACCCCGGGAAGGGCGACGGCGTGTGTGACCGCACTCCGTCGCCAGCAATGTGGCAATAGTCATAAAATATGACTCGAGGCGCGCCTGAAAGGGCACTGCGCTAGGATGACTCCGGTGCGTTCCACCGGAGATCCCGGAGTCATCCAATTATTGTTTTTTATTTTTATATATTATTTTTTTTATTTTATTTACATTATTCAGCTGCAGTTAGTTAGTTAAAATTAAGTTTACATAATAATATTATTTTTCCTATAAAGGAGGACCTATGTATGTTTGAAATTAAATGTTTCATCGATTTGTAAAAAATAGTTTGTTGTATAAAATTAATTCCATTTATGTGGTTTTGAAGATCTTAGCTTACTTACCGATAATTTTAGAAAACAACCAAGTTTCCGTATGCGATAATGAACTGTAAAATATTAACTAAACATAATACGGAAGAAGCTTCAGCATCTCCACTGATAATAGCGTAATATATTCTCTTTAATACATGAACGTTAAATACCCTTGAACACGATGTACGCAGTTTGTAGCCAGGATTTTGCCACATATCTACCATAATGCCGGTCTGATGTACAAACATAAATTACTCGCAATATATTATATGAACGTTTCTCATATAACTTTTTACAATGCAGCTTCCTTCATTCAATAGCAGGAATTTATATTAGCAGATATTTGTTTTTTTATATATATATTATATAGTTTCATAATTTAAATAATAATAATATAATATAGTTCAATAATTTAAATAATGAGAATATCAATGTTGTTGCAACTTTTATTACAAAAGTCTTTTTCACTTGACTGTATAAAGTAATTGCGCGCGTTATCTATTATACAGAGTTCAGTTAGTTCCATTGTGTGGCGCGGAATTCCTAAAAATGAATATCGCTCTTCTGTGTGCTTTAATAATCATTACGGGAGAAACGGATGGCTTCCACGTACAAACTGCGAGGACGTCTCATAAGGAGGAGACCGAACAAAGAATACTTTCGAGAAAACTGCACAGTTTTCAGCAGGATGAACCTAAAGAGGCGAAAACAGCGACGTGGAACCAAATTTTGGCAGACGCTCTCGTTAATCGCATCAAGATTTTCTCCTTCACAGTCTCAGAAAGTGCGCCGAACGATGTCGATATAAAAATCAATTTGCTAACGAATTGTATCAGTCAGATGATGCATTTATACAAAACACTCATTTATGATAAGTTCATTAAAAATAAACGAATTGATATTACCAATGTGAAAGAAAATAAACATACGGAACAGAGTGAGGAAACCAAAAAAGTGCAAAAACATAGTACAAATGGAGGTGATGTGAGCAAAAAAGAGACAGAGTTTCTGAATCCCAAAGATGAAGTAGAGATCGTCGAACCACGGTATCACGGCAAACTGTGCGACAACTGCGCGCCAAATACCAAAACCGTGATAACATCGGAAAATGGAGTGAGTGAAACAGTGGAAATAACTGAAAAAGTTGAATCTGCGACAGGCTGCCCCGAAGGATTAGTGGTTAGCGCGGATGGGGGCTGCACGGATCCTAAATCGAAATTCATTTTGTCTATACCGTTTCAATGTCCAATCGGATACAGGCGGGACTGGCTCGGCTACTGCCGACCTCCGTTGTGATGCGGATTTTGTTTGCTACGGATTTTTCCAGCTGACTTTGAAACGTTTTGAAGTTCGCGTTTTTGTTTAGATTGTGATATTGTTCTACGGACGCAATACGCTTATCATGTTTCTACGTTAGATTTGTATTTATATTGGCTTATACGAGTAAATTGGGCATATTTTGATTTGGATTTTTGTTTGCTGAAAAGTGTCGTAGTAGTCGCATTGCCATAATTATGGCAATTAGTATTGCGTACTAATATTCCAATATTACACCGTTGCAATTTATTGTGACTGGGACAAGGGTGTGGTTGCCGGAGAACAGAAAAAACTAGGACACCATCTTAGTCCTCAGGAGTAGCAACGCATTCATTACGATCTATGGGTTGCAACGACCACTTAACATGAGACAGCTTGCTCCTTTGTTACTTATCTCCTATAAACCAACCATTTTATTATTAAATGTCACATTGAGAAATAGTCATTCTTATTGAGTATGGTATATCAGGAACTTCTATTAGGGTATATGTATCAAAAAATTACTTAAAATAAAAGTATTTATAAACAAATTTATCTGTTTCAATAGAGATAGTAGTTTTCAGTATACGGTATTCCACTTATCACACTAATTTTCTTTTAAGAAGAAACACAAAGAATTGCATTATTTATTTATTTATTTTACTCATAACTACTACATTTCTTCTTCATTATTTTTTTTAATAAAAAGTTCGAAATTTCATTTTCAATTTTTCTTTTTGACATCTTTATTATATTCGGTTTAAATTCTTTAAACCTTTACAATATTTGTCACTGTCATGAAAACATTTAAAACAACATTAGAATCCTACATTATCCGTGGTCAACATGCTATATAATATTCTCAAAAACTTAAGGGATCCGTATGAAAACTCCAATAATGTAACCCAAGGTGTGAAAAAAGTAAAATAATATAATAAAAGTTCTTTTCAGACCTTTTTTAATGTTTATAATTGTTGATTTGTTTGCTAAATACCCGTGCGAAGCCGGGGCGGGTCAATCATATTTTTGAATCAATTCACTTTTGTAAAATAAATAAAAAACCAACTAAGAAGCACATCAAAAGTCACCTTTACGAAATAAAACTCATCTCACCCGAATGTCAATGAAAGAAAGAAGTAGAAATTCGAATTATAGGATTCCAATATGATTGGAAGCAACCGGTTAATTTTCTTTTTGTATCTTCAAACGTGTGTCCGCAGGTAGGCGGTTCACTCGATCTTTGCAAGCCGGCGCTGCGTGAAATTGACTGCCCGTTTGTCTGATTTTAGAAGACTTTGGACGGAATTACTTCCTTTGATTGAAAATGCGGTGGAACTCGTGTAGTATTTTCTTCTTACCTCATCGACTTTTTTGTTAAATTCTGTTTCTGTTTGTGGATGTTTAGGCGAGGTTTTTTTGGATTTGAAAACAAAGTTGAATATGCGACGCGTATCTTCGTTAACAACGCCATCTATACTACGGCCTCAAAAACTCTTTATTGACAAATAGATCAAGCTATCTAGTTAACCGTGGGTTTGCTAGATCGCGCTATTTAAGAGGCTAATGATGAACATGGATATGTCAACGACTATAGTGCATAAATATGTCTATGGGGTACAGAGGACACTCAAAACCAACTTGAAACAAAATTAAAACAAAACTTTATAATCATTAATATGATAAAATTAAATTAAGATATTCATACTATACTTATTAAAATGATTAACTGAAAAATCTTTGGTACCCAATATTGATAGTTTATAACAATTTTACGTCAAGGTAAAATACAAGTTTATATTAATTGATTTTGTTAACATAGACTAAAGACAAAGACAAAATTATTTATTTGCACAAATACGGGTAGGTACAAAGGTGGTATATAAAGATTTAGTTCAGACCATATTTACCTTTTCAGGTGTACAAAATACAGTAATACTTACAGGCTAAATTTTAATTTAAATACAATAAAATAAATTTTAGAGAAGTCATTTGTACGTCGCCGATTCAATTTCTTTAATTATGAGCAGGAAACATAAGATATTTCATCGTCGGATTGGAGACCAAGTATTGGAGACCAGAGCAAATAAAACTCCTATATCTACACTAAGAATATGCAATGATCATATATAATACTCGCAATTAAATTCGCTACTTAAACGCAAATCAGATTTTTTAATCGGAAAGTCTCCTGTTAATTTGTATGTCAGATAGGTTCAAGAACGTGTTTAGAACCTGCTAATAAATTATTCAGGAACCTTGTTTTATCATAGCCACGAACTACATGAACTTGTATATTTCAACACTGTGATTTTGTAAAGTAATTGCTGTTTAGCGTATAAATATAAGAAAATAAAACAGGACTGAAAGTACCACCGCCACTCCCAATTCTACCGTAAAGCAATTTATTATGTTTCGGATTAAGGGTGTGGTTGCAGGAGTTCATTAAATACGAGTCGATCATCTTATTCCTCAGAAGTGGCAACGCATCTGTTTGCGATCATAAGTAGGACTAAGGTACTGCCTCGTGAGTGGCTAACATATGCAAAAGTATTAAAATGAAATACATACTGTATTTCCTTCAAATCTTATATGAATAACAATACTTAAAACAATAATTTTTATTCTCACTCCGTTTTACGAACAAATTTATTGCAAAAGTGATAACCGAGTTAAGTACAATCGTGCATACTTATTTCATGTCAAGTCACGAAACCGTGGTAAACGAAACATTGACATGTTTTATAGTCCGTTGCATGTCTGATTCTAAATACCGTGGGTATTTTTAGGAAATCGTGTATCAAACGTTAAGTAAGGTAAAGCAAGTAATAAATTAATATAGCTTATTCTTTAAAAAAAATTAAAGAAATAAAGTTAAAGAAATAATTAATAATTAATAAAAGGTAAGAATATAAAACATGGTGGGGATAGAAAGATAAGAATGACGGATAAAAAAAAACATGTAAAAATAACTCGATCTACATTTAAAATTTATTCGTTAAACAAATGAAATGGTAATCAGATTTCACTAGAAAGATTTTTTAATAAATAGAAAAAGAAAGAAAATAAAGAATTTTACTGATACGGAAAGAAATCAAACAGAGACATTTTAACCATTTTAAAAAATAATAATAATGAATATCTTGGGGCAACTCACAAACGGTCAACTAATCCCAAACTAGGCAGAGCCTGTGCTATGGTGACCAGACAACTGATAAACATACACAAATATTTTCAAATACATACTTAAATAGATATTTTTTACACTCAGATATAGAACAAATATTCATGCTCGTCACAGAAAAGTTTGTCCTGGGTGGAGATCGACCCCACGACCTCTGGTTTAGCAGTCAGATTCGCTAACGACTAGACCACGAGGCCAGTCAATTAAATACAAAACTATAACGAAGTCATATTCTTTGTATAATAACATGATTAATCAATTAAAAAATATAAATTAAATATCTTGGGACAACTCACACACGGTCATCCGGTCCCAAATTAGACTACTAGGCCTGTGCTATGGTAACCAGACAACTGAAAAACATACTTAAATACTTTTTTTTGTAAATACATACTCCCGTTTAGCAGTTAGGTTCGTCAACCACTACACCACGAGGCCAGTCCAATTATTGTTAAAGTATTCAGGAAAACCAATGCAACAAAAAGACTAACGAGCAAGCAATCCTTATAAATATAAAAGTAATGCAATGAAAAACGTTTTATCACCCAACCAAACCATGGCAAAGAATTATTAAAATTTTAGCATCGCCCTCGTTTCACTTCACCTCGACTTACTTCGAGCACTAAATGAATTTGGCTCCAAACACCTATATCGCACGTGACTGCGAAACGCTCTGAAATTTACTTCGTTGTTTTATGAAAGCATCACGTAATCTCGCAAGAGATATTGTCCCTCGAAGGAACAAATTTGGCAAAACGATTTATTTGTCTGATCTTATTAAGCCGAATAAATTCAAAATATGTATGATTTATGTGAAACATAATAAAAATGATGTTGAGCTTGTGGAGTAAGAGCAATGTACCAATGAATGGGAAGTTCAAAGGAGAGTAAATAGAAATAAAAATAAAGGATATGACTATTAATATAATATAAGGTTATATTAATAATCACATCCTTTGACTGGTCTCTAAGTCTAGTGGATGGCGAACCTGACTGCTGTACGATAAACAATCGATTGATTTTATTTAATAAATAAAAGTTGTAAAAATTTGCAAATTCCTTCACCTGTTAATACTTTCTCAAACGTAAAAATAAAATTAGTCTATACGGCTATACGAAATCTATTCATTGCTGAGATATTTCTGCCGAGATATTTTCATACTGACAATACAATCTTAAAATAACAGTGCGCTTAAATTGCTGTTAACTATTTCGTTTAATATGGCAACTTACTAAGCAACTCTAACAAATATAACAAGCATCTAAGTAGTACTAATATCACGATAAATTTAAGAAAAGTAAGCCAAATTCTAAAATTTATAAATAATCTACTAATACAAAGATAACGCTGGGAACAGTGACTTGAAGTGGGTACTTTCTCCGCAAAGAGTGTCATTCAGAAGTTGATGAGTAGCTGTATCTTGCGCCAACGGCTTGTGTAACAATATAGAGATAAAAACATTCATAGCCTTATTACCCGCACAATGTAGGCTTCCGTCTTGAGGAAAACTAACATATTATGTTTCGTTTCGCAGATTTACGATGTTGATAAGGTGTCGGGCGACACTGAGTGTCGTCGCGCTCCTACTCCTCGCCGCATCCACACACTCTGAGGTAAGCCGCCTAAAATGTAATGTTAAGAATAAGCTCTCCCGTACAAGGGTCTAGGCGGGATTTCGTTCTGAAATGAAACGACTTTATCTGAAGTAAAATATATTTTATTTCTTAAGCCGTTCGCCTTTTACTACTGTTCCGTTTTTTCGTCCATAACAATTTTTTTTGAGGTCTGAAAACATTTTCGACTGCTGAGGTTTGGAGGGAGAATGGAGAATGTATGAGTATTTATTTACACCGAGAATTTTCTTCTCGTTGCATTCTTGGTTGCGTTTTATATTTTGTAATGAAAAATTTAATACTACCCTGTGTCGTATATCTTAAAATGGTTGTAAGTAGCAAGCTCCATTTTCGTGTAGAACTGACCTAACTATTTTATGACTCAATATTTCATAGAAATTTCTCTCAAAAACCTACCTATAAATGAGTCACTTTTATGTTGACTAACGTTGTCCATAAGTCACTGAAATGTCTTTATATTTTCTCCTTGTATTTAATAAGGGCTTTGATCTCCGACAATTTACACAATACAATTTTCGTGGTAAAAAACATCGACTATTGTTACAAGTAGGTACATAATACGGATGAGTTACGCATATGTTTGAAATGTTCTCCATTGATATGCTTTTCTTAGTAATCGTATCAATCTCTTTCGAAAAGAACAAACAATTTTGATTTGCAACTGCAACAAAGAACAATACCATCTATTAAAAATTGATATCCATTCTTATTAATCGTTCATACATAAACGGAATCCAAGTAACCGTAACCAATATTGTTACCATGTGTTACTACTAACTGCATTGTTATTTAAGGATATTGTATTTTGCTCTAAACCTTTATCTGTTTTATTGCATAACTTCTGCTTTCAAGCATGACATATCCGAGTATCTACCTATTTGTTTGCGTCTTTTAAGTATTAATGACGTTTAGGACAATTGATTTACGACTTAAAATAATAATCCTATCCTATTTTTGAAAAATTGAAGCTGGTTACACTATTTTAAGCGGATATTAACTTTACTCGTCTGAATGAAACCAAATGCCGCATTGTATGGTAAAACTAAACAAACAATTAATAGTATAAATGAATTTATACAATATTTTGTTACAAATAACTAGTGTGTGAGTATAATGATATTAGAGAATATAATGTAGTTCTGCTGGAAATATCCCTCCTATTTTTAATTCTGTAGCACCACAGATAAAACTAAAACAAATGAAAAGTACAAAACCTCGTTCAAAATACACTTTTACGACACATTGTTCAAATAAAGGGGCCGTTATAGAATTTCCGCTCTACACAGTGTAAAATTGTGAACAATATTAGATAGCTGCAATAATTCTCCTTTTTGGAACCTACTCAGTAATGGTGAACTTATACCTTCCCCACAGATTATTTGACTGAAATGTTGTAAGAGAATTTCCTGTTCATACACTAGGATTGTTCTTAAGCTTTTAGAAACATCCATCCTTTTCTTGATCATAGAAGTTTGCACTCTAACCAATTCATAGATTGTCTTCATTGGAAATTCTCTTAGCGGAATTTTCGGCCTGCCTTTAAAAATAATTCTCCCTTCACATCAGGTAGTCGACTCGTTCCAAAGCAAGCTATTAAAAACTATCCAGAAACTTCGAGAAACAGTAATTATCCAGTGAACTTTTTATAAAATTATTTGTAGGTCACAAACCCAGTCCACTACCCATTTTGTTTTTATCTTTAGCAGGTAATGCACATATTGTGTTCGTGTACAATAACTGTTAATTATAAAAGTTTTGTCCATGAATTCGCAACAATTTACGAGGCTTCAGCGACACATTTTAGCAAAATATTATTCCTAGCGCCGTGATTAAAACAAATACGGGAAAAGCGATATATCAATGCCATAGTTTTCCGCTACTTCATACCATGAAATTTATCGTAGACGTTGTTGACGATCGTCGTTTTAGCTCCAACTGAAAAGCGTGTATATGTACATACATTTCAATAGTAATAGATTTTTTAAATAAGGCGTAATCTAAAATGTATTCTTAACTTAATTTAATTTGAACTAAATTAGTACCTACACTCATAAGCCCAAATAAAAACAATAGCCTGAATAATATGTACGCATATTGCAATCGATCTTTTTAATAAAATATTAAAAATAATGCTCCTCTCGTAGAAAGACATCAACTTTAACCCACACTGAAAATAAACTGGAAATTCTTCATTTCGTCTTTCCACTTACCCTTCATGTTTAGCTAATGTTTTACGTTAGGCAATTGGCTTATAATTTATTGTAACTTTATAACTATAATTTCCTCAGTAAGTGATTTTTCATAAAATCTGTGAAGAGAAATAAATGATTTAAACCCTATATTGTTATTATTATTAATAAACAATTATTGGTCAAAAGCAAGTTCAGCCAGCGAACAGTTAAATAGTTGAATCTATTCACAAACGCACTAGTCATAGATTCATAGATCCTAGGACAGAACAAAGATCGGAATCCAAACAACTTTCATCTACGTGCCAATGCAAATAGTTATTCTGTAACTGGTTAGACAAACTTGCGGTCAGTGTGCGCTTTCAACAACGTACCTACTGTTTGATTTGGTAAAAGCTGACGTATTGTTTTGTTGACGTTAGTCGACAAGCAAACATTGGCCTGTATGTGATCAAATTCAAATGTTATTACTAAATCCTTGCTGACAAGGCAAATGGTTCGTTTATAAATTGTCAAAATCAATTTATTGACTTACTAGCGACGTCACAACTGCAATTTTCAATGTATTATATTATCTGCTTAATGTTTAATATTAAGGAATATTTTAATCCATGATGTTAAAATCGTTTGTCAACTTCAGGATCTGTCTTCAGATTCGGATAAAGTCGACAGTACCATTACTTTACAAAGAAACTAATATTAGAAACAAATCGATCAATAGACAGTCCAATTACTTCTGTTACTGAAGTTGCATATGGATATCCAGGGATTGTAGTGCACTTATAACCAAGTGGAGTGATGCTCGTTCGCTACTTTATTTAAAAAAAACAAATATTACGTATTCTACGTACAAATAATTTTTGGGTCTTAAAAGCTTATAAGTTGGTACCATACTAGATAAATTGACATAACAATTGAATCAGTTATAGCAATCTATTCGTATTATTTAGGGTTGCCAACCGTAATATAATATATATTATTGTACTGTATTTCGGGACTCCGCAAGTACTGTTGAAGAAATATCTAGAAATACTATATTTAAGTACTATAGATCAATGTTTATATTTTGCAACACTAAAACTAATAAAATAAAATAAATCCCGCAATTTTTGAACGCAATTTTTTATTCTTCCTACTAAAATACTGTATTTTTTGAATTTTTACTATATTTTTATAGCTTTTTTGGAAAAAATATTTTTTTTTAAATGTTGGCATCCTTAGTATTAGTTGAGCGGTCACGGGTGGCGGGTGTCCTCGCGCCAGCTTTCCCCAATGAGCCAACCAGCTACGAATATTGTTATTTAAGGTTAATTTTATTCAAATCTGAATGTTATTTTTATTGTATGCCCTTTATATTCTCTGTCTCATCTATTGATCTCAACGACCCGTGTGGTGTAGTGGTTACTATGCCGGTCCACCATTCGAAGGGTCCTGTGGGTTCGATTCCCCGCAGGGCAGATGTTTAAATGATGAATTTAGATTTTAGTTCTCGGTCTGGGTTTTAATGTAATTATCTTTGTGTGTGTTCATGGTACAACACAGGATCCCCGAATCCTAGTGTGGCACTATGAATGTGAAGCATTATTAGCATTATTTGTATTTATCAGTGTACTTAATAAACACGTGTAGGTAAAACTTAATTCCTTGAATAAAATACTGAAGTCCTACGAATTTTGTAGTGAGAACAAATAATAATATACGATTACAAATTAAGTATTAAACGTTTCAAAGAATGAATGATATGAAACAAATAATTCATAAAGATTAATCTAAATTGTTTTATTCACACGAATAATTTTACTAGACACAACAATACAAGAACATTTTTACACTGAACTATACAAGAAAATAGACGCATAATCTAATTATTTGGAACGTTGGCTGGACAGGAAATGACCCGGAATCCCAAGTATAATAAAGATAATAGACACGCTAATGGATTTTTACGGATAAAACTTCTTAAACTAGACTATTTAAGTAGGTACTTAATATGCAACAAAAATGTTTTACAAAATTAATCTTATAATCCTTTCTTTAGCCCTCTATAACTTTTTAATACATAAAGAACAAAAGTTATAAATAGTCGTAGATTGTGATTTAATGTGCTTATTTTTAATTTCTAATATCATATTTCTGTTTCAGGGCAACATCTTCACATGTCCAAATGGTGAGTAGAAAATAATTTTCCGTGTTTAATATTTTATGTTTTTATAAATTGATTTTGAGAGACAATTGATTTTATGATGTGTGTAACGTTTAAAAAATACGAGAAAAAATACTTCCGAAAATTGCAACCGCAGCATTGCAACAGCTTATATTCGTGTATAGACCGAAGGTTGATACAAATCTTTTTTTTTTTATCTTGGGACAACTCACACACGGTAGTCTGATCCCAAATTAGGCATGAGCCTGTGCTATGGTAACCAGACAACTGACAAACATACAAAAATAACTTTTTTTTTAAATACATACTTATATAGATAAGATAAGAATACACCCAGACACAGAACAAATATTCATGCTCATCACACAAACATT
>DWNH01000624.1:0-14066 GCA_018249895.1 Tiana niger
GACATATCTTAAGAGCCCGCAGAAAATGTAAAAATTACAAAAGCATACATACAATCCATCTTAAGGGTTCCTCGATGAGCGTAGTTGAACTTTCTTCGTGTCTGTAAATATAAATAATTGCGAAAGTCTGCGACGAGTAGACTCCCAGAGCAGTATAACGTCGAATCTAAGTTAAAAAAATATATATAATACGTATAACATATATCATATAAGTTACGTGTTAATCATCTGTAATTATTATGCCACTAATATTCAATGTCAACCATTTCTGGATTAGACGTGATCTTTGATTAATTTATTACCATAACACAAATCTTGATCTGAACATAAACGTCATACGGGTTTCATTAACAATTAACAAGGTAGCGGAGTAATATCCTAAGCGTGTATGTAATTACTCAAGTCTAAAGATTAAGGCAACGGCCTGACAGCTTTCAAATTGCGAGCCACGAGGTCATGACGTCAGCGGTGGCGTCATGAATTGCATGACATATTAACAAGCAAGGCGTTAGTAGGGTTGCCAACACGGTAATACACCCGGACAGTTAGGAGAGGAAGCCTCTAAACTTTAAAGCCCCTTTATACTCTGTTGACGTCAGCCTTACCTGAAAATGATACTTGTGTGTATAATAAATTGCGTGGTAACATTGGTGATACAGTTAACAAAGACCCTATGACGATTGATAACTTGTACTAAACGTTGTTATATAGAGAAGAGAAGATTATTCGCGTAATCTAGAACATGGGTTGTAGATTCGAGGAAAATTTAAGGAGAATAATCAATCAATCTTAATTTTCTCCACCCATATTTTTATAAAATAGTGTATATGGAAAAATAAAGACAATTTTATTACCCTTCTCGATTTACATATATATATAGTTATAGACTAAGTTGTATTTACACCAAGAATGATCTCAGGCTAACGTTTCCTAAGTTTAGGCATTAGAAGATAAGTCAATCACGTACTAAAGTGTTTGTCAAAATGTGCAATTAAATTGTTTTTCAAAATTCACCCCCTGTTCTTGCACAAATTAGAAAAAAACCTTTAAAAAACTTCAACTCAAAAAGCATATTACATATTGAAGACCATAATAATATTTTATTGAAATATAAGGCACATGAGATGAAGTGATTGACTTATTCGATTTTATAAACTGCATGTCGATTATATTAAGCAGCTTTTGTAATTAAAAAAAAAATTGTTATGTGTTGTTTCATATGCTTGTAGGTAATCTGTATAATTACATCAATATAGTGATATTCTTCTAAAATTTTATTGATATTATTTAAAAAGATGAATTCCACACCCAGTAGTCACTTTAACCAATTTTAGTTATACTCGTTATACCCATACCATCAACATCGCAAGCCGACATTAGTAGGTGATCCTGTCCCCATTTCTTGACTCAATGGATTGAATTCTCCTACCTGATTGCGAAATGTGCAGATTGGATTTGTCAAAATATCTATTACAATAACATGGTTGTTTAGTTAGCAATGACGAGTGAGAACCCCAATTAGAAGTTGCAAACTGTTGCGGTTTATGTAAAGTAGATTATTGGGGTACTTTGATGAGAATAATTCTAGCATGACAATTCCATGAACTTTCCAATTAAATACATAGACGATTGAAAACTTGATTGCCAAAACGAGATTTATTTATTAAAAAATTTAAGGTTACTGAGTCTAATGTTGTCTTATATTTGACTATTAGCGGTAAAAAACCACAGAAAAACTTCTTAAAACGATAAATAATGTTCAGGTATCGTATATATCCGGTTTCATTATTAGTTTTTATTTTAATATCACTGATAAACACTCAATTTTTATTTATTTGTAACATTAAACTTTAATACTCTTTGTTAGTACAAATAATTAAGCAACTAGAAGGTCGTTGCTACGAAGATAACATCAAATTATAATAAATGGTACTTATCTAAGTGTTGTCATACTTTGGTACAATATCGCAGAGTACCTAAATATCCAGTAAAGTTGTCGAATGTCGCTGGAATTTTAATCGGATCCACTTACATCCTGACATGTACGCTTCCAAGCTTTCTAAATTAACTATGATACAGTTACAATTTCCGTGTTTGAAACCGTTGTTTAATTAACACTAAGCCATGTTTTTACAGTTCTACGTTATACAAAGCAATCCCGAACCGACCCTCTTTCAGAGACACGACTTCAATTAATGAAATTATGGCATGGCGGCCAGATGTCAATTTGTTTTGACGAAAATTAGATTGCCACCATGTTGAGCTGGCAACGTAAATAAGTCTAGCTACTCCGGAAGCTTTGAAAATAGAAAAAATAATGGCAATAGTGATGGTGAAGGCTTTCGATAAAGGAAAACATACAAATATATTCGTATAAAGATACGAACCAAAATTAAAATATTCTTCTTCAGTATATGACTTTATTGAAAGTCCCGTGAGCTTTCAGACATTTTGAAAATGCCCTAAGAACGCGTATATTTTAAAATTCTACCAAATAGGTTTCCCAGGTGCCTTTATTGATACGAAAATATGCCAATATACAAAATATCCTCTAGAGTGAGTATTGTGGAATCCCTCGAGTCACAAAGATTCATGTAAGTAGAGAGCTCATTGAATATAGAAGTGACTTCTCAAACGATTTATATTATTAGCTTTCAACCGCGTCTTTATTGAAGTGGTCACAGCCGCTGGAACCATTAATCTACTAAGATCATCATCATTATTCTATTATCATTCCAACATAGAAATATCATCACTACTATTATCACACAGTCATTAAACAAAAGTAAAATAACCGCGGTTATTCTCTATCCTTTTTTGCTGTTGATATGAGTTTTTGCGACAGTTGAAAAATCGGTATAAAAGTGGATTCACTGCAGCACCGTCTAATAGAGAGTCATAAAAAATGGGTGACATGAAAATATTCCCGGTGTTCGTATGCCTCCGTATACGAATTTTTTTGACAATTGATTGAGAACAGTATAGGCAGGGCTGTCTAGTCGAGAGGTAAGATAAGTAAGTTGATTGCGAAGAAAACGCATACGAAAAAAAATTATTACATTATACAATTTATATAATATAAAAGCTTGTCGCGAGATATACTTTTAATTTTATGAAATGCATAACTTGGTAAAGATCGAGAAACGTTTTACACAGGTAAAAATTTGTTATGAACAAGATTTAAACCGCTGACCTAATATGATGCATAGATAATAATTCGTATTTGGAAGTAGAGTGCGGAAATAAATTTCTGTTATTGAATATAAGAAAAAGGACATTTCTATTCGATATCAATTCTTTATGTATATGTAACAGACCAGTATAAACGAATAACACGAAACATGAAATATTTCGTTGTTTATCAAAGTGATACGAAAATCTCAATAAAATAAGTGTTTATTTTTGTTGAATTAGGATTATTATTAGCATTTTCTTATTAAGGGGATACCCTTACCCTTACTTAAGGGGATACTCAGATATGAGTTACAACTTCTATTTAGGTGGTCTATGTACTTGTCTGATAAGTGTCGCATACTACAATGTGACGTTTGTGATGTGTATGTGTGCGTCCTCCTTTTTTTAAATATAAAAATATTTAAAAAATCTAAACCGTCTTACAGTCACATAAACACAGTACTTTTTGCACACTCGATCCGTCGTCAGTCCGTAGATTTACTGATTACGGACATTCATTAAGTTTATATATCTTACATTAATAAAAATGTTGAAATTTGAATTTTGTAACAGTAGTAAAGTATGCACTAACATTTCTTAAGAATAAGCTTGCTATTGCAGAGATTTCCGTTCTGCATTTTCCAATTCCGAGCCTGACTTGTGAGTGATGTCGCTGTTGATCGTTCTACTTTAAGATTCGGGTGACTTAGTTTTAGTTCGTTTTCTTACATCTTATTTCGCTGCCAGTATACTTATTCATATAAAATATGTAGATAGGTATATTTTATCTGTATTTTAGGAGTACTTTTCGTGTCGTAAAACATATTCTAAGCTTTTACTATGATACTTATCTATAATTATGTAAAAGGACAGGCATACGGGTCACCTGATGGTAAGTGGTCACCGTCGCCTATGAACATTTGCAACACCAGAGGGATTGCCTTTGCGTTGCCAGCCTTCAAGGACTCTTTTAGCGCCTTTTTTGAAGATCCCCATGTCGTAGCCCAGTGGGATTACCTCAGAGGGAAGTTGGTTCCAAATTGACTGGTTTGGGTGTAAGAAGGTGTGATGACTGGTTTTCTCTGTAAAGCAATTTATTGTAAACCAAAACCTGTATTTTAGGAATATACACAACACTTACATATACATATCTGTTACACAAAGAATCGTATTTATTAACTTTATTTTCTTCACGTCTCTCAATATTTTCTTTATCAATAACATTTAGAGCACTTGATTTAGGTTAATTCCCTTTCACCCTGTTTCAAGAACTACAACTATTTACAGTTTTATTTAATTTAATATAACGTAAATGCAATACATACCGGTAAATACCGGTTTTCTATACATATTCTTATCTATAAACTTCGAATATGTCAAATCTCACAGTTATCCGTACGCGCAATATGCTTAAAGAGTATTTAATTAGGAAGTATTTTAACATTCGTAAATTTCGATTTAATCAAATACGGTTTAAAACAAATTGTTTCTAATAAAATACAGTAATGCGAACACGGCATGGCATAAAACGACTCGCAAATGGTGCGTAATGTATTATGTACGTACATACATATATAGCGCGCTTGACTGATTTACAGTAGTTAAAAAGCAAATGAACTGAAACCCGCCACAATTAAACTCTGCTTAGTATTTGATAATCAAATGAATTTTTAATGATTATGAATTTTCATTAGTAATCAGATACTAAGCATACCTAGAAATCGATAATACGCAACTGAATAAGAAATAGCCTACCTACAAAAATACTTAATACAAGGTGGCCTGTAAGCTCCTTTGATAAAATTATCCGTCAAAAATATTTTCTTGAATATACATACTTTTTCAGAATACAGTGTTTTATGTAGTTTTGATAGGCAGTAGGCCGCCTGAGAAAGTATCACAGCGTCACCTAAATCTACCGTAAAACAATTTATTGTGTTCGAAAGAAGGGTATGGTTGCCGGAGTTCACTAAATACGAGAAGACCATCTTAATGCTCAGAAGTAGCAACGCATATGTTGGCGATCTCAGGTAGGACTAAGATGGACGTTGATGGGTTGCAGTGACTACTTAACACCAGATGGCCTGCTCGCTGCTTTTCTAGTTTTATTCAATAATAGTAAAAAAGTAGTTGGGTTTCGTTTTAAGACATATTTATTAAATTTTTAACATCATTGTGTATTGTATGTACGAAGTTATTTTTAAAAGCCGAAAATGCTGCATTTCAGAACATAAATTGCATTGTTGACGCGTCCACGTTTACAGCGTTAATTCGTTAAATTAATCTGTTCACAGAAAATCAACACGGCGCAAACCTAGTTATGATAGGTAGATATACTGCACGACGAACAAACGTATGTAAGAATAATGTGTTTGTTTCTATTGTAAACAATTTTTTACGACCATCTTAGTCCTCAGAAGTAGCAACGCATCTATTTGTGATTTCGGGTAGAACTAAGGTACTGCCTGAAGTTGCAAATGATGTGCATGGGTTGCAGGCACCACTACAATAATTAAAAAAATAAAAAATATTGTGATTCTTATGTAATTAATATGCAAACGTGTAAATGCTGTATTTTAAAAATATTTCTAGGTATGAGTTTTTCGTTTTTTTCCTTTGCCATTCCAAAGAGATCCGTAGGTAGGTAAGTAGGTAGTAACGATTAATAGCAAAATTAAGTTTTAGACCGGATTCAATTTTATTAGTATCGATTCGCATTTAACTGAATGATTTTGGACAGATTTATACGAATTGAGAGTGAATCGTTATAAAATCATGCATACACTTTTTGTAGTTGAAAAACTGCGTGGAATGTCGTCAAGCGGGTCAAAATCGAACGACGCGTTCAAAAGATACAGCTGTTGGAAAACTCCCAAAATATATTTTTTTAACTCTTTTAAACACGAAATTAGCGGGAAATTCTAGGGTTGGGTGCAGTGTCAACCGGTTACCAGATTTTTTTTGTGCTCGAAATAAGTGTTGTATTAAAATTCTAATTTAGTAAGATATCTTTTAAATGAATATGTTATAAGATATGTCAACATCTTCTAAATTTCGTAAGCCCTAACAAATTTACGTGACCGGGAAAATCGGAAATCTAATTAACAGAGGTCGGTTCATCTTTTGTGAATTGGACAAGTGTGTGGGTAGCTACTTGTGTGATGGATTATATATTAATTAAGGAGAAAATACGTACTGGTCCTCATTTTCTGCGAATTTTGTTTGCGCCCAATCATCATCATCATCAACCCATCATAGTTCTACTGCTGGGCATGGGTCTCCTCTCGAATGAGAAGGATTTAGGTTACTGTCCACCACGTTGGCCAAGTTCGGGTTGGTGGACTTCACACGCCTGCAGAGAATTTTTTTTTAAACTCTCAGGCATGCAGGTTTCATCACGATGTTTTCCTTCACCGAAGAGCAATTGATAATTATTGTATAATACGCACATAACATCGCAAAATTAGAGGGGCGTGCGGGGATCGCACCCGGACCTACCGGAATGGTAGGCCGAAATTCAAGCACTAGGCTATCACTGCTATTCACTTGCGCCCAATACTAATGGCAAACCTCCTGGATTCTGAAATCAAGAGTAGTAGGTTCGTCGCCCAGGGAATTATCACCGCCACACCTGATTCTACCGCAAAGCTATTTACTGTGTTTCATAACACACTTGTTATGTCATCTTAGTGCTCAGAATTAGTAATGCATCTAATTGCGATGTCTTAGTCCTACTACAGGATTGCCTTATCTTTTAAGGTAACTCATAATAACCAATTTAAACTTTTGAAATATTAATTTAAAGTGGTTATTACCCCCACCTTAAATTCTACGACATTTCTATATATGTGGAGTCTTTGACAACCCGCTGAATTGAAATTTCCTCCTGCAATTACTAAAGAGAGTATTTTATTTGTGTTAACAGCGAGGGTACCGCTTTGATCACAAATATTCAAATTCTTGTCTTTGACTTTTTAATAAATACGCGAAAATGTAGAATGCGGTGAAATCGTGAATAATTCAAGGGGTAACCAAAAAGTACAATAACATACGCTATTTTACATTCGAAGAAGGGTAGAGTGAACGGATTTTGCAAATCCGCGAAAAGGTCGGACAATGTACCTATACTATGTACCTATTGATGTGGCAATTTCGTGAAGAGTCTATGACATACTTTGTGCGTCCATTCAATTAGGTCTTACTGATACTAAATAATATATCATTGACGACCATGCAATGGCTATCATCAGACTTAATTAAATAATGAGGTTTACAGACACAACACACAACATCGACATATAATTGAGAAAGATTTTTTCAACATATTTTTGGACAAAAAGATTTAATGTTTACTATATTTCATATAATCCTTCTACGTTTTAAACTTACTAAATTTAGTACGTCAATCAGGGATTGCTAGGTAGGTATTGGAAAAAGTTACTCAAAATCAATTCTAACCGAAGTGCGAACAACTTGGCTTAACCCTGCGCTGGCATTATGCAGGATTGCTCTATTGTCCCTTTTCTCCATAATAGCCTTACGAGGATTTTACTGCGACCCGTAAAGTTATTTTTAACAATGGCTCAACTCGTGTTATGATAGAAAGTTGGAAAATTGCTCCACCGTTGTGGTCCCTACGCAATAAAAGAGGATTAGGTTACGGTGTAACAGAGTTTATAACAAGTAGGTAACAAATTTTGTTGTAAGTTCACATTCACATTTATTATGTACGTAGCTCTTTCATTGTCTAAGTGATATAAAAGTTGCTTAAAGGTGTTACATTAATTTAATTTACTTTAAATAGGTACGAATGGAAACCACGTCTGGGCAAGAGGAGCAAAGATCGCCCGCCGGCCAGAAGAAAATAGCGGGAAACCGCTGGATTCAAAGGGCTCAGGAACAGACGGAGTGACGTTAATTAAGGGAGGCCTATGTCCACTAGTGGACAACTAAAGGCTGATGTAGGGATGGATGGATGGAAAGTAGTAATCGCTAAGAATAAATCAATTAAATTATTATTTTTCACTCTGAAGAGTCACTGGGATTAGATCATAAAACTCCATTAATTGTTTAAAAATTAAATGCCATATCAAACATCATTCCTAGATGATCATAACTTCATCGTCCTAATTTTAAAATGTATTAATGAATAACAGAATACAAAAGGCAAAAATACAAAGCATCTCGAAACTGCACCACTTAGGCGACACTCAGGAATACAAATGGACGTTTTAAATTTATAAGTACTGCGCGAAGAGACGACAAATGTACCTAATAAATCTGTTAGAGTTAGTTCCCCGTGAGTGTTTCTAATGAACTTTGGGTGCTTACCCTGATGTCAGACCGACGAGCGAGAGAAGAGAAGCGATTTTATAGTTTGATTTATTAGCAGTAGCTTTGCGCTGCAATTTTCAAAGAAAAAGTCCTGATAGTGCTTCTTTTTATGTGGAAGCGGATAGTGCAATTGGAGAGGTTTGGCTGTCACCCTGCTCTAAAGAATACGGTACTTTATTTTAGTTTGATGTCAATAGTCACTTTACATGTATTTTTAATTAACACAGTGAGATCCTAATCAACGAAATATAACAATCCAATCCAAAACAGACTTAACTACACTTCATATATTTAAATTCATCTAGCTATTTACAGGTGCCAATAAGCATTTGTAATATAATATAAGTAGATATATTCCTAACTTCGAATATTATTACCCCTCTTCTTCTTCGTTTACTTATTATTATATGTAAGTAACGACTTTAAGTTTGAACTCGATAATCGTAGACCGCTTTTGATACTAAAAGTTCCTTAAGATCAATGATGAGATGTATTCTCGGTAAATATTATTGAATAAAAAGTATCTTGGTAAAATTGATAAGCTTTAACAATTTACTTTATCTTTATTAGTTCTTTACCTATTCTATTTAAATACTAAAAACTTTAAAAATATGATATAACTTTTCTGTTTTTTTTCTGAAAATAGCGAACGATCTGAAAAACTATGACTATTAAACTTTAAAATTCTTGGTATAAATAAAAGCACTTGGAGAATTTCAAGCACAAAAAAACTTTTGTGTTTAAAGACAAAGAAAGAGAAAGTAATGTTAAAGCAAATTACGCACGAACTATTACTTTATTTGCCTATTAGATAAACATCGATTTAATAATTGTAATTTGTTATTTAATCGTAATTTATGTAATATATAGGTACATCCAGTATCAAATACTTCGGCATTACACCGAATTTCTACCGAGTCGGAATTAAACGTCGACTAAGATTGACGACGCCGCGCATATAAGAACTTTTCTCACCTTGTTCGTGATAGATTACACAGATTTATTGCATCTTTTTTAGAATGCTCATGTAAGGGTGATGAGATCTGATATCCTTGCTTAAAAAGTTTTATTTTATGTAATTTGATGTGTTTGTAACGTGTTTTATATTTAAATTGTAGGTTTAACTATGCCAAATTTCACATTTCTCCAAAGTTCCTCTTCCAAAGTTTTCTCTTCACGTATTAATTTATAGATACGTCATATCAAAATCAAATCAAAATCATCAAAATCATTTATGTCACAAAACCAATGTTTCATTGTTTACAAAGTTTTGGGATCTCTCCTGGTAAATTTAAAAATAAACCTAATATGTCCTTACAATTTTCCTGTTACACTTAATTCTGCCGTGAAGCAATATATTGTGTACTGGAAAAAGTGTTATTGGTAGAACACACTAAATACGAGGTGACCATCTTAGCTGAGGTCTAAGTAGCAACCTATCAATTTACGATCTCTGGTAGTGCTGCGGTACTGTTTGAGGTAATATATGTCTGTCTATGGATTACAGAGACCACTTAGTGCCTTATACTTAGTGTCTATGCAATAAATAAAACGAATCCATTAACAGGTTAGATTTATGACATAGGGCAAAAAAATAATTCACTGAACGGTATCCGATTGTATGATGTATTTGCGAACAAAAACTAAGTAGTACTTAATTTTGCTTTTCTTCCCATTTAATATTATGTACTCGTACTTTAGGCGTATCGACAAATCTTGAAAAATCTGTAAAAGTTGAAAGTACCGACAAAATTAATAAATAAATATCTTGGGACAACTCACACACGGTCATCTGATACCAAATTAGGCAACTAGGTCTGTGCTATGGTAACTAGACAACTGATAAACATACATAAATATTTCTTTTTTTTTTGTAAATACATTTTTTTTATATAGGTAACAATACACCCAGACACTGAAGAAATATTCGTGCTCATCACACAAACATTTGTTCTGGGTGGGGATCGAACAAACAACCTCCAGTTTAGCAGTTTTTATAAACAATATTTTTTTGCGTCGTCACAGACAGACGGACAAATGAACGGACGAACAACGGACAACGGAGTTTTAGTAATAGGGTTCTGTGAAACCCTATGAATATTATATATAACACAAAAAATAAGCTTAGTATTCATTAAACACATTTTGCGTTACGACGAACTGTCAGTCTGAATAATGTGGAAGAGAAATTTCTATTGAAACCTTTTACAAGAATTCTTCTTGTCTAGAATATTAAGATACCTGTCAAGAACAACGCTTTTATCTCAAGAATATTATTATTACTCATTTGTTTCTGGACTTCATATTTTCTACTCTGTTAAGCGTAATTTCTTGCCACGTCTACGCATAAAAAATATATTAAGCAAATATTCAAAGAAACTGAAAAGTATGAAATAATTTTTGACTAACTGTGGCAAATTTTAGCACATTTTTAAGAACAAAATTAGCGATTGGATAGGAAAACAAAATAATTTACAAAGTTTAACTTTATGCTCGTAACTCGATATTTCTTCTGCTCCAAAGCGTACTTGACGCCGTTTCAGGAAAAATATTTTTAAATTTTCACTTCAAGTACGCTTTCAACGTCTTAAACCGTTTGACTTCAAAACAATGTACTTAAGTTACGAACAAAATCTTATTTATTAGCGTGTATAGATTTTTTGTACCTACCTATAATCTAGGCATTAATTGTACCCGGGTATAGGTAGGAATAAAAAGAAATTTAGTAAATTAGGGGCCGTTAAAGTATTACGTAAGCAGATTGTCAACAAAACTAAACAAAACTCTTTTCCTTGGAGATTTACTTTTATACTTTGAAAAATAAGAAAATCTATACAATACAAAGAGACACTCTTTTATTCTCTTGTTTGAAACATTATTATATTAACACGTTCTCGTAAATGTTTTGCATTGTTGAACTTTTCTCTCCTATTTCAGGAACCTCATTAAATTTTGAATAATTACGGTGAATGTTTTCCAACGGGTAAATAAGCTCGCTATTACCTTCTTTGAAGCAAGCCTACTTTTCAAAAGTTTGAGCCTTTAATCACCGTTGTACGGTAGACTGACTATTTAAGCATTGTATACGTTACCAACTAAATATTTCAGGCTTTGTTGAAACAGAATCGATTCACGTTTTGTTTTTTTTTCGTTCATCTGGTGCCTGTACCTATTTTTTTAATTTAATCTTTATCATCCTTCATTGTTTTTTTGTCTTATCTAGTTTAATTGAAAGAGAATATAAATATTGTGTTTGCTGTTTTACATATGTATGTAAAGCCCTTTTGTGTTATCTTCAATGTATTGGTCCTATTCTATTTTCTATCTATTGGTGCACAATAAAGCATAATTGTTGTTGTTGTATGTATATGTATAATATGTCGCAGTAATAATTTTTTTACCTACATCGCTGAAAACACACACAGTTTAAAAAGTAACGGTCTGGTTCTGTGTAAGTCAGAGTGAGTAGCAATGCAGAATATACGATCTTAGGAGAAACTGCGATACTATCTAGGGTAGGTAGCAGGAACTAGTTACAACCAGGTGTCTTGCAGGCTCGGTTGCTACGGTAAAAAGTTCTTGCATGTTTTTAAGGAGCTGCTACACAGTGACGCAGACGTAGAATATCTATCGTATAATATGTGGCTAACATCAATTACCCTGTACCTCGCTTCTGTTGCTACAGTATTTTGTTTCTTTCTATGCAGATGGTCGACGGAGCGAGGCCCGTGCTCGGTGTCCTGTGGAGGTGGTGTGCGCACCGTGCGGCCGCGGTGCGCGCGCGGCGCCCGTTGTGCGCCTCCACGCCTGGAACGCTGCAATACACACAGGTACAGTTACAATAGCTTACACGATTTGCAGGAAATGTTCAAAAAGGAATCTGAAGTCTATTCGGATGTCACAATCTCTGGTTTCTTATCAGCAAGTTGCGTTACATATTGGATAAATTAAAACTCTATTTTCAGAACAACGTCCGCAAATAGTGTAACAGTACGCCTGGCTTGTATATGCTATCTGCTTGATTTCCCACATGGAACGATTTCTGCAACTTTGCGCGTGTTGATAAATTCTGTTCAAAATTTTATTTTAAGTACACAAAAAATTTATAAAAGTTTTTATATGACAGACTTTAAAATAAGCCTATAAATTAGATGATAAAAATAAATATTAGATACCTATAGGTATATTATAATATACATAATAAAATATCGCTTTCCTGTTAACATGCTTAATTAAGTAAACTTTACATATATTTTCTTTTTGATTAAAGACGTGATAATCTGTACATATTATTGTACAATAGACAGGAAATTGGAATTTGCACAGACTGTAATTTGCTTCGTATTCTAATATCTGTTTTTTATTCAAATGTTAAAGAAAGGTTTATATGTACATCACATAGTCTCCGAGGATCTGATTACTTTTCACTCTATTAATTATCAATATCTATCTTGAGCCGAGCCAATTATTCTATAATAAAATCATTACTAACTTTATTTATTTATCCCAATCTTAATCTAGGTTACACTAGTATCTACAATATAAACATTTATATGAATAGAATGTCCTAATTTACAATTTCGGATGGTTTTCGAACACATACAGAAAGGAGTGTTGGCAGATAGACGTCGGAGATTTTGGCCAGCGAATACTGGTTTACTGTGTAGAACTGGATCACCCAGTTAAGTTGTCATGTTTATTAACAAACAAATCAAAAGCTCTCAATTTCAAAGGAGCGAGGCAGTCCTTTCAATGATGAAAAGACATAGACATTCAATTTTAATATGCCCGAATTAAACGACCCTCTCGTTTCAAACGGTACGAGGTACTCACGGTATAATACGTATGACATCTCAAATATTGATTTTTGTTTGGAAAAATCTCTTGTTAATACAAGTTTATTTAATAATAAATGTATAAAAAAAGTTTCGAAGAGGCTTGACGCGTTTACGCGTTACGCGACGACGTAGGTTTTATCAATTTGAAAACTAGATATAGGTAGGTAGGTACTATTAAGATAAGTGTAAAACTTGCTAAGAAGTTTAATTAGATTACCTAATATCAAATTCAATTTAAGATATGACATAGGAGGACTAAGATGTTTTTGGAGGAGTTTCAGCCTCTTACCCCCCTCACGGATCCGCCACTGCCGGTACATACCTTATTTAAACTAGTAGTTAGTAAATAACACTAGCAGTATTCTGTAAGCATGTTCAGACAGTTTTACACCACGATACTTGTACTTTAGATGTTTCGTTTCAACTTCTCATTCATTCCAAGATGTACCGTATTTATCAAACTAACCTTTGGTAGTTTTAAATTTGTTTGAAAGGATTAGTATGCAGGCCACCTGGTGTTGAATGGTCTCTGCAGACCATAAACATCCATACCCAACTTCAGGAAGTTACGGACTATGTTACTTAAGATCGTAAATGCGTTGCTATTCTGAAACTAGATAATCGTCTTGTATTTAATGTGCTCGGGTAGCGCACCGTTTTTTTCGAAACCCAATAAATTATTCTACGGTAGAATTGGGTGTGGCGGTGGTACCTCCTCGG
>DWNH01000625.1:0-14060 GCA_018249895.1 Tiana niger
GTCATCTGTACATTAACTAATAACAGAAAATCAGCGACAAACACATTCATACCCATTGTGCAATTATTCATTTATTTATTTAATCTGTGCATCTGTTTTTTTTGTAACAATAACAAAAACTCGCAATTATATAGAAACGGACTTGTAGTTTATTTTTTATAGTCTGCAATACCACTATCGACTTTACTACAAGCAAGTTATGGTACAGTACTTTATAACTATATACCTACACACGTTTTTGCCTCCTCAACGAACAATCGGGAACACAAAGATCGAGAAAAAATTACTCTAAAAACATTAAAAGAAAGGAAGATAGTTTTGTATAGAATAATGTGAGATTAGTTAAGGAAATTCCGCGGTCTAGTTGATTCCTAAGCGATGATTAGGTAGTGTTTACGTCGGCAGCACAAATGAGGGGCACGCGATAACGCGATCATAAACATTGTGTCGCGAGTGGATAAATACGCATGTTTCATTCTTGTAGGCAGCCACTCGACTCTGGTTCACATTATAATGAGATGAGCTTCCAATTGGTGGCAAGACACGTACCTACTTGAAAGTTTTTTATCGTATGAAGTGAAAATAATATTCGCTTGCATGTAGCCATTCTGCCAAGTATTCGGTAATGTTAATAATAATAATCAACCTATTTCAAGTGATGCTTTGTTTTAGTCCTTGATTTGTGGAATTTATTTGGTTATTCAGCGATAACTTTTAAACAGGCGAACCGATTTCTAAACGATGGCTATAAATTTTATTGCACTAAACATAATTATGCAAGCACCTTAACAAACCGGTGCAACAAAATAGCAAGATGTGTGTTGCACACCTGCACATGATATACTCTTACATGAAGTCGGTATGGAGCGTAAAACTAGGGATATTAATTACGGCTTATACGTTATACGATTAAAAATCATTGGCAGCTTGGTATAAACAGCAGATTATTTATGAACATCCAATTAATGACCAACATATAAGTTTTATTAGTATACTTTTAAGTCTGGGATTTTAAACTTGTTCAAAAATAACAACGTTATTTTCTCTACGTGTGGTTAACAAACTATGAAGTTTTGCCACAAAAAATAAAGGTATTATAATGTACACAAAAAGCAAAGTATAAGAAAATACGGTAATTAAGACAACAACCACTTAAAAGTAGTTGAATTATCATTTTGTTTTCGAATTTACAACGAAAGGTCTAACCTAATCAAGATGTTAATTCGCCATTAGTCAATTAACGATATCTGACCTACATTTGGTAGCAATCATAATCCTGCAAGTACCTATATTGTGACAAATGGGGCAACGAGCGAGTCTTAGAATTCATTATTTACTGGTAAATTATTGGCAGAAATAAATGTCATCGTTATTTGTTGAAATTATTAGCTATTCGTTCGTTTAGTTTGACTGACATAGTAGATAATCCATGGTGCCACCTGTCGTGTATAAAACAACTACGTATAATTATACATATTAAATAGAAAATGAATATTATCGTGATATGTAATCATAAGAAATAATTTAGAAATCTTTAAAAGAGCTCTCAATAGTTCAATCGATAATGTGAATTTAATCTGCTTTAACGTCCTTCGCAACAGCTCTAAATTCAGCGCTTGTAATTCGAGACAGGTTAAAATCTGTCGTAATTGTTGCAATAGGTTCACTGGCCCGATTCGCTTCATTGATTTTAACCTTATCACGTACGTCCACGCCTCTGAGTATTTGTGTGAACAAGCAATTTGATCATGACGTCTCAATTTGGGTAACTGTTACATACGGATGGCATCTTAACGCCACTGAACAATGAACTGAAAATGACTCATGTAATTTTACGGTGGTTTACGTATTCACCAGACGGACAGTTACTTCTGCGTATGTTTGGGTCATTCGTTCTTTGGTTTGTGGGTCAATACATTTTAGTTATAATCAACAATATCTGTGTCTTAGATAGTAAACGCATAAAGCACTTTCGCTACTCTTATTTGCATTATAACTGTTAATACAATATTATAATGCATACTTTCACATTTTTAATAAGAATGTCGGTAATTAAACTGCAATGCTACGGGTTTATTCATTATTCAAAGAAAGTTAGATAGTAAGCAAAACGAAAAATGTATGTGTAGTAAAATATAAGAAAAATGGACATGATACTATATTATTTTTTGTCTCAAGTTAAAAATGTATGTACAAAAATATGCAATTTACTTACCAATGAGATTATTAGCGGTGACAAGGATGCAGCATAGGAACATTATCGCAGACGTGATTCGGTAATGCATTCGGAACACCATGTTGTCAATGATAGCCTTGTCAATTAGGTAGCGGACTTTTACGAAGCCCGCTACTGCGGAGGCCAAACCAAACACCGCCATCTTGAATTAACTATGCTTTGTTATTCCTGAAACAAAAAAGCTGGAGTCAGTCGCACGCCTTTATTGGAATCACTATTCCCGCTGTTTTATTTTAAAACTTCTATAAATTTAAACGGTATACGAACACAATAGTTGGGGCCACTATAAATAAATCGCGTTTGTCCAAAGGAGCGTCGTGACAAGTACCATGCGCTTCCCATACCAAATTAGAACGTAAACGGTAACTTTAATGCGTTCAAATTTGATTCTATCAGTATGTGTTACAGCTGTCCCGACTCCATATTTGTTTTGATATCAATGTTTACACTCGCTTTAATATTGATATCGCAAGACGATTCACGTATGGAAGTTTTCTTATTTGGTAGGTATCGGAAATATTTATAGGCAACGTAAAACCGTTAGGTGTGAGTCGTGTATGCTATCATAGACACATTTATAAAAGCAAGTATCAAAGCTATGTCTTCTCAATCAATGACCTCACACATAATTTAAAGACGCGGCTACCTCTCGCCCACGCCCCGCATTAGACACTCAGGTCCGTCGCTTTTTATAAACTAATATTTTTTCTTCACGGTTTGTTCAGTTCCCGTGTTGGATCGTCATTTCTTCTATTTATTATGTCTAGTTATGTTCGTTTTTTAAAGAATCTTATTTTATTTAGTCAAAGCTGGCTGCGAGTAGAATATGTCTCTATGCGGGCCTGAATGAATTCTATCCTCGGAGGTAATTCTTCATAAATGGATACAACCTTGACGTCTTCTTGATCCCGTTCCTACGCGATGTCGTCTGTACACGAGATAATGTAGGTCGTTTGTAGGGGAGTAGAAATTTATAGATCTTTGAAATATACCTACTCTCAAATAGCCTTAAGAATGCGGTTGCTGCTAGATTGGTCAATGAACCAAAGCTGTTTAATATTAATATTTAAAAGATTGTTTTGATGTCAGGGTCGATTAGGATTATACAGCATATTCATATGAACACCTATGTGTTACGTGAACTATGTAGGTACATATGTTGTATGTAATGTACGTTATTCATTTTGACCTTAAGCGACCAAACGAGGTAATAACAAATGTAAATTTTCATAAAATTTGCTAACAATCTCGTAATCGTGTTAAGATCGGCTCCGACCGCGGCGAAGGCGAATGTTGCGCCGGCGCAGGGCATGCGGCGGGTCGTCGACCGACCTCAGCTCGTCCGCCTCCTGCGTTTCCAACCGCCCCCCCCCCGCGGGCCCCTTTGGTCTTACCTCCCTCGAGCCTGGCTGATGCATCGCGTGGCAACGCGAATTTTACGCGGAAACCAGTTTACCGGTAATCTTTGCTAAGCGACAATTTTTTTCTCGCACCGCGCATGTTTCTATGGTCTTGAACTCGGGTAACTGATCTGGTAGTATTATGAACTGTTCCGTGGATTAAGTAATTCGCCACAGAATTTAGGTATATATCTTTCATTTAACCGTCGCCTTTTCGAACTAAGAATATGAAAATTTAATTTTTTGTTCACCATAAGTGAACTTATAAGAAATATTTGTAGGAAAATAATTAATGATTAAACGGTGTATTTAATTAGTAATATAATAGATATTAATTTAATACATAGCGTTTCAAATAAATAATGTTATCTTTTTACTTTTGACCTAAATTCTTTAAATATAAACTTAGCAAACGAATATAGCAAAACGAATCTGTATTTTTTCGTATACGACTATGACCTTATGTCGAGCGAACAGGCTCTTGTAAGAATCCTTTGTGACTTCGTTAACTCCGTTCCTGTGTGCCGTCAATCATTATCTTATCAGAGAACCAGTTATTTTAAATTATCTTAGAATTGAAAAAAATTTCAAAGCTGTTTAAATTTTGAAGAAAAGTCAATAAACGTAACGGTAATTTTATTCAATTTAGAAAATCAGTAAACGATATCACAATAGGTAGCGCTGAGATAACAACCAGGCGTGTACGATTAACAGCTGCTGTTCTCATGTCGGCCGGCACGCGTCGACTGGTCCCTGAATGGACACTAATTACCACAGTCATGAGAGCATCAGTATGGTCATCACTATAATATGATACCGGCAACCCGTTCGTGGGAAAGGAATCCCGACCGCTTGTAAGCATTATCGATACACCTCTAACGCATTATCGACACTCGAATAATAAACGAGAATTATGGTGGGGAGTAAAAGCGTGACGTATTTGAATTTAAAAAAAGAATGATCCGCCTCTATCACTTGCACGATCGGTGCAAATATTCAGTAACGTCAAGATCTAAATAATAGTGAATGGTGGATTGTCTTTTTAGTAATTTACGTGCACCTCGAATCACGCCCGCGGCTGCGCGGCCTGCAGTTGGTCGACGGTCGATGACGTCTCTGGTCGGACGTAATTAACATCCATTGACTGCTTCACCCACACAGTTTACCTCGTTGAATCTATGGGAATTCACGTGTAGTACTACGCGTCGAAGATATAAATCACTATGTGTGTAATTGTGCCTGGTTAGTGTATTTGTCATTGGTAATCGCATCCGCTGCCCGTCAATGGTTATCGGGTGTTTTTCGTCATCGATAGAACATCCAGTGATACGGATATACTTGCCTTGCGGTTGCGCTAGACGTGCAGGGTTGGGTTTCATACAAGTTGACGCTCATGTAAACAATATTTGTTCTATATATATATATAACAAACTAGAAGTATTCGTTGAGATATTGTAGTAGAAGTTATTTTGTGTTTAGACAAAGTTACTCTCAAAAAGCTAAGATTAGTTTATAATGTAGTTAATAGCACTATTACAATATCCCTTTAACTTGACACGTGGTAAAAAACTATAATCAAAAGAAGGTTTCATCACAGTTATAGTCAAATTATGACGCAATTTATCCTCGCATACGTGGAAACTATCCTAAGCCTGATATCGATTTTAGGTGAAGTTACAGATGTGCACAAAATATTCGTAAATAAGTCACGCTTTGCACAGCGTGTGTGGGTTAATTGATATCACGCGTACTGCATACAATATGAGTGGACTTTTATCAGCTTTTGAAGTAGACTAAGATCCTATTTAAAAAAAATTATCAGGGCTACAAAGTTTAGAATGTCAAAGATAAACTTTTTTATCTTATAATAAAATTATTGCGTTATACTTTAGTCAACTTAAATTCCGAATACAACAGGTATTTTTACCGTGTATGTAGTAAAAACCCAAAAGTTGTTGAGAATTTTAAATTTACCCTTAAGTCAAATCAGTTATTATTTTCCTTAAGAATATTTAACAAGTCATGATTTTGACTCAAGTGTATTACGGATCCGTCATCGTCTTGTGTGTGTGTGTGTGTGTGTTACTTAACTTTATTTTTAAGAAATCTTAATATGTATTTCTCGGTTGGAAACAAAAATTATTTTTCCTTTACCTATTTTTATCATAAAATTTTCTAACTTTGACCATTTTATCAATTCCACGACTGTAATTCAATACTTATTTCTATTTATTCAACAAGGTTTGGGGTCGTGGAATAGATGTCTAGAGAAGAATTTCCCTAACATTAAGTATTTATTGAGAAAAATTTAGCGTACAAACCTATGTTAAGACCGCATTGCTATGCGAGAACAATACTTTTACAATGCGTCTCAGATAGGGGTTATCATGAAACGCTTAGAATAGTTGTCAATGCAGGTGGTGTGCACAGTCCGTGACAAGAATCTGAATCCAATGCTTGTGACCTGTTAAAGATATACCCCTTTCGTCCAATATACGTAGTTACTCATATGCGTTGGGAACCCCATTATTTCCTAGTCGCGTCTCATGAATGTCATTTGTTATTTAAATAAGGCCCTGTTACAATTTGTATTTCGAGCTATTTCAAATATAGACTGCGCTTGCGCAGAAGTATCACTATATAATTCGATTCTGCTATACTTTACGTAATTATTGATTATAATTTTTTCAAAAATGCAATAAAATAATAAGTAATATGTACCTGTATTGTTAATTATCATGTATTTGTTCAATTAAGATAAATGTTGAATGTCGAAATTTATCAATCGTAACAATAATTCATTAGAACAAACCACAAAAGAAAATATCGTTTGGATGCAATGCAATCATCGTTATTTTATTTTGTGTTCATAATGCGTCCGGGTTCAAAGTAAATTGAACAGGTAGTGTTGCATTATTTGCCTTTCAAGTGAATTTTTCAAACCTTGTGTGAATTTTTCATGCAATGATATTCAACGTTTGTAATTTGATAATATTGACATTCTTACCTTGTTTAAAACGTAATGATGCACTAACTAATTGATTACTTCTCGAATATTAGTCTAATTAACTACATAATTACATTACGCTATGTCACAATGCAAGTCGTTAAAATTTTTAAATGTTTCAGAGCCGTGCAGTGTTTTAATAATAATTTTCGTCTGCGACCGTCCAGTCTATTCAAATAAAATTCCCGTTAAGGGGAATAGCGTCCCTTCCTCGTATATCACAGGCTCAGGTAAATGAGATCTGGGCCGCTACCTGTGAAAACCTTGTAACTTGTTTAATTCATAACCTGGCATTGGTACTATACGTCATTTTCGTTCATATATCTTGTTTAACCAACCGCCCTCGCGAGAAAGCGGGCTGAACGAAAAAAAAACTAGCCCGTGATGACTGTGCACAAGGCTTTTGTTCCTGCACATGCCCATATGTATGCCGTCAAACTGCATTCCTCGCGTCGTCGATAGGCGCTTAGTACGTCCCAATACCTCCTGAGCTTTGTTGGCATAACTTACCTTTTCAAAAAGTAATATTTTCTACGGCTCCAGTGATTTACTTAAAACCAGCACGTTTCGTCTTTTATTCACAACACAACAAACACAGCCTCGCGTCGATCGTGCCGCGTTTCCACCTCAGTTTTACGTCATAATTATTATTCGGGATACGTCAGAAAGTGTAGTCGATTTATTAGAGTAAAACGAGTGGCAATAGCGGCCTGCGCACCGCACACCAGCTGCTCATGGGTCGGGAACACGAACTGGAAAGCGCACTCGCTCGGCCTCCTGCGCGTTGCGCGTGTATTACTACTGAACTCTAGCGGCGTGTGCGCACGTACGTCCATCTCGCTCGCCCCTATCCTAAACAAATGTCTCCGCATTGTTCGTCCCCCTCTACCTTAACCCGAGTAAATGCACAGTAGTCGGACAGAATCCACCGGGGAACGAGTTCGGTCCGTCTTAACTTGCGTTTTCTCCGTAGCCGTTTTTAAGTTTTGTACGCCAATTTTTTATAGAAGCTGTTATGATTACTGGTTTTAACGGGTGAAAATTGCTTGCGGCGTATAATTAACACTGCGGTTATTATGTCGATATTTAAATATTTTGTCTAAGCTTATTATTTTTTTGCGGTTATGTCATTAAATTGGGTAAAATTTAAACTTAATAAACTGTTAGTGTAATAATTACTTTACGTTACCCTGATTAAAATTAAATAATTATTATGTTGTATGTATACTACTGCATTGTATACTATTCCATTTATACTTTATTTCTGTATCGAATCACCATACAAGCTACTTAATACATAGATATTCAAATTCGAATATAGAAAATTACGCGTATAGTAAATTAACTTAGGAAAACTACGGTTACATAAATATAATATACGTATATTGAATTCCTATTCAATAATGTTCCTTAGATACTATGTTATGAAGAACATATTCATTGCATAACATACTCGCTTGGCTTGCTCATACCGTAACTCTTACTTACCTTGATAAGAAAGCCCTCATAAGACTTCAACGCTGCATTCATCCTTGATATGCAATAACAAAGCTTGTGAATAATTCGAATACATACATCGATAACCTTTTATTCTGTAAAGATATTAAGATGTCGATAAAGCATTCGCAATTAATAATAACTTATCGGTCGCTCAGAGGTTTCATGAGGTACTAAAACTAGTCTCATACTAAGCGAGTTAAGAAGTCTTTGCAACTAAAACCGAGTTGGCTTTCATAACCCATTTCGACAAGGACGAGGAAGAGGTCTAAACTCCTAAAATTGGTGTGACGTAATTTATGGGTGGCCCCAAAGATATATGTACTAAAATCGCTCCAAAAAAATTTGAAAATAATAATTATAATTAAAAAATTTTAATATAATAATTTCCTTAGCAAGTGTGTAGTTTAATCGCTGATTCCCAAACGGTGATGCATGTGTCTAAATGCCTCAAGCTGAGGTCAACTCAGCTGGCAACATCGGCTCTGTCATTGGCTAGGCACGCAGACCATTCTACCTGTTACCCGGTCCCTGGTCTTTGAAAAATAAAAAAGAAAATGGCATGACACTTGCGGCCCTAATGATTCATCGTGAGTCGACGTCTAGTGTTTTAAAATTTGAAACATCTTGTTCGCAGTGTGATATCGATTGGTCATTAGAATAAGTTTAATTATCAGTCTTCATATATATAATGGTGCGTGCTTTGGTGGAGTTAATGTTTTTTGTGGATGGCCGTTTCGTACAAAAATGTTGCTGTTCTTGTTTGAACTGATGTTGACTAAATACTGTAGATACATGATATCTTTCTAGCATAATTCAAGTATTATTGTATGCTTGTCCGTCTTATACAACATTTATATATTTAATATCAGAAGTAATTGCTGTGGCCAAAATTTTAGACTTCTAATAACTCATACAATAATGTCTTTTTACAACATATTTCACGAGCGTTTGACCATTATTCCCTGAGAAGTGAACTTAAGTTGTAGACCGTGTTGTATAATTAATTTATTTCATTTCATAATTAATAAGCAACACTGTGTGCTCACACGGTTTTTTTTTGTGCAAAATTAATGTTTTTATTAAGTAAAAAATGTGTATTGCCGGTTTTGTGAGCATTATTTGCTTTTGAGATCCTCTTTGTTGTTGTAACTTTGTTTAAGCAAAAAATTACAATTAAACCATAAAATTTTTTGGATTTCCTAAGAATAAGGGCAATAATGTCAATGACCTTATAACATTGCATTGAACCAAATAAAGTTGATCGGTGGTTTGTAATATTAGACATTTTGTTGTTTCTGTACTTACTCCAATTTATCTTTTTGTACGTATTGATGTACAGGCATTGGTAAAAGTAGTCGTTAAATGTTAGGGAGCTAGACTTAAGGTCCCTCTATTGGCTATGTGGCCGTTTGTCGTTTTGGTTACGGACTAATGTCAAGCAGCCTATGCGAACTACTTCATTGCTTTTTCGTTATATTGTAAATTTTAATTGAAGTTGTGCAATCTTAGCTTCAATCAAAGTGCGATTGTGGAATGTAGCCCGATCTGAATTTCATATTATGATTGTCGAATGTATGCCTAACGTAGACGAAAAACGGTGATCTCAACAAAAACAATTTTACTTGTTAATGCAACGGTTATTAATCAGAGAGCATTTCATCTCTATGAGTCATGTGAATTCAGGGGCATCCTGCGTATCAGGTGGTAGGCTACCGCCCGGGGAAGAACCACCGCCACACCCAGATTTACCGTGACGCAATTTATTGTGTTTCGGAAAGCTCGTTTGCTACTTTTATTCAATAAAAAAAATCGGGTTGGCGTAAGAAAATTTTTATTTAATATGTTTTAATAAGAATGATAATAAGGTGGGAATATCCCAAGATCTCTTCATAACAGATGCGTCTAAAAAATGTCTAGAAAAGAAACGGCGTTTTGAAGGCATGTTTAAATAGTTGTTTCAATACATAGACTTTAAAGAAATGAACACATCTATATTTACTGGTAATATTCTTGGTTTCGCGAATGTTGCAGCCATTAATGAAATATTTAGCGAATTAAGAAATTACAGCGTTGCTATTATTTATTAAATAGTTAACGTTCCAAAGTTCGATGCGCCGAACGCTGCAAAACTTGATTTTCCAGTCCACCGGTGTCGCTCCGGGTGCTATCTAGACGTCTGCATTATTTCGGTAATTTCTCATACAATTATACCATCACCGAAATAATTTGAATCAGTACTATAGTGCCAAACTTAGAATATTTTGATCTGTTTAGTCTCGTACTTATTTAAACAAGCGAACTCTATGTTAAGGATTCTAAGTACACTTGTATTCTTATAAATTTTGTTGCCACTTTTATTGGCGTCTTTCTATTGCTGATTTTTTTTCAAATTATGAAAAAATAAAAACACATTGGACATTTTCGGTGGCAATAGATTGTAAGATTTTATAGTCTCATATTAAGCATACCACATACCACTCGCGACCCGTTCGCTTGTACCGGAGCTTGTAGGGGTGCCAGAATAGTGAAGCAGCAGGCAGCACAATAAGTTCAACCTACCGGCGTTTTTTTAATAATCCTGGCGGTTTTCCCCAATCCTGTTAGTTTAATTTGCATCGCGCTTTACATATCGACAATCAATTAAAGTACGTTCTTTAATGGCCATGGTGATCATGAAAGCTAATGAAATATCATTTCCGAATAGTGTAAAAGATGCCAATTTGTATCTACATCGCGCTATGGAGATTTTAGTTGAGGTAATGGGCTTACTCTAGATGATTTACTTTGTTAGTTGCAGAAAGAATAGACTTACTACTCTTTACTAATCCTTATACTGGTTGTCAATACCTTCATGTTGTTTATAAAGAATGTTCTTCAGTAATGTGGTAGTCTTCTATTTTAACGGAGACCAATTTAAAGAAACACATGTTTATAATGCCAGAAAGCCGACAAACTAGCATACGCCTCGTGACTTACCATCAGTAGAAATTAACCGTAACCCATGGTCGAGATACCCCCGTATTTCGGACGCACATCTGTCTGACGAGATTATGTGATACATAAGCAGGAAAAAGATTACGTATTCAAAAACGCCGTCAATAATATTGACGATGGCGAATCTGCGAGCAAAAGCTAGTAAGCATATACATATGTATGTATACGCATTCATTAAATAATATCGTTCTACCGCTGTCTTCGAGCGTGTCTTTCGACGTCACACGCCAAGTTTTTGTCACAAACTGGTCAGCATCAGTGGCAGTCGTCAGCTATTGATGTTGAGATATCTAGTTTGATGACCTCTAAGTTGGAAGTCAACATAAAGTCCATAGTCGATTATAGATATTGTTTTTTTCTTTACAATTATATACGTTACACGATAAAAGAAGTGTTTTTGCAATACCTTCAACTATCATGTTATTGATTATGTAATGAAAATTGGTAGGCAGTCATCTTTAAAATTTTAAAAAATTTCCCTTTTAATGCATACCTACCTATATAGGAAATATTATTGCGTTTATGTTTTCCTATTATTATATGGGTCATTCTATGTTACGAAACACTAAGTTATTAGCAGAGGTGGCACGACATAAATGGCAGAATAAAATAATTGCAGTATATTTTGATTTAAACACTTCATATCCAAAAAGCAGCCAGTCAATTTATTTGTTTTTTATTATGTTATAACTGACCAGGGGAGATAATAAATACAGGGGAGAATAAATGGCTATAAACATGGCCCCACGCTTGCATCGTAAAAGACTTGCTGCTAACTTTGCTTTAAATACTTTAAGTGTAGGATCGCAATTTACGCGGTAAAATAACCGGTAGTAAGTTTTTAACGAATACAAAACGCCAGGGGAAAAGACGCTATCTAGGAAGGATAAGTGTAAACAATAGAGTTTTTATGAGAAATAAAATGTTAGTATTTTTTTTTCCTTAAATTAAATTCACCTATTTAGCCTATTTTCTAAATTATACGATATTTAATTTATTACACAATTGAAAGTTGGTTAAAACCACTGATTTACTACAGAGAGCAGAGGAGATACATTTTTCTTGTTTTAGGCGCTTTCGTGACTTTAATATAATCACGAAACTTAATTCATGGATGCAAGTGAGCTTATAGGAGATGGTAACTTTTAGGATATAACAGTGTTCTTTGAAATAAATTAAATATGTAGGTGTTTTTTCATCATTGCGGTTGAAAACACCTTTTACCTTAAAATAACTAATATTGTTTTTTCTTGTTATTATTATCAGAAATGCATTGGTACCTGCTAGGTGGTTTATATTGGATTGAATACATACATATATCTTGATTGACAGGCTCCGTGTAAAAACCTGGTGATCGTTTCACCACATATCGGTTGGCAACGTGCCGCAATCAGTGCCAGACGTGGACCATTGTCGCTTGAATAACTGGTTTGGCGACCTTTCCGTTGCACACCAAACCAAACTACACGCCATCTCATGGGAAGGTTTCATTTCTTAGTTAAAGTGAACATTCAACGTTTAATACAACTTTTTTCAAATAACATTTTATGAACATTTTACATAATTTTGCAGTTGTTAATGGCACAGGTTAAACTTTATGCCATATTGAATAATTATTATTCCGTAAACATTTTGAAGTAGGTAAATCAAAAGTAACTAACTAATCCTGATCCAATGAAATAATCACATTGTTGAATAAGTTTATGTGCATATAGTACTTAAGTCTATGATTACGTTATTGTGGTGTTAAAGTACATAGTACGATGCTTTAAGTCTTTGAACTTTGTTTGCATAAGAAACTAGTCAAATTAGTGATACATCGGAGGACCTGTCTTGCCGGTTAGTGGTTCTTTGTCGATGTATTAAAATATGTATATCGACTGGCCTCGTGGTCTAGTGGTTAGCAAACCTGACTGCTAAACGGGAGGTCGTGGGTTCGATCCTCACCCAGAACAAATGTTTGTGTGATGAGCATCTTTGTTCATATTTGTTCTGTGTCTGGGTGTAAAAAAATACCTCTGAAAGTATGTATTTAAAAAAAGTATTTATGTATGTTTATCAGTTTTCTGGTAACCATAACACAGGCTTTGCCTAATTTAGAATCAGATGACCGTGTGTGAGTTGTCCCAAGATATTTATTTATTTAAATCTCCCATACATCACCGCCATTGCTCTGCAAATGTTAATTTTCGAATACGAAATGGAGCAATGAATTCGATCCAATAGAATACATTTTTCTAATGAGAGCTAGTCAGTTTACAGATTATAACTAAATATTTAAGCAGTTACAGCTAAATATGTACGCAGATAGCTGCGATAGTTATGTAGCTGAGGACTAAGTTGATCGTCTGTGCTTAATGTACGTGCAAGAGAGTCTATTTGTTGTCGGTTCCAAATATACAAAGTTACACCGCAGCACAAAGAATAACCGTCAAAAAATTTAAATTTAAACTATTCGCATAAAACGTTATAGTATTATTTTCTAACCGTATATTAATATGTGGCCTTTTACATTTAGATTTTTTGTATTATAAAAATTGTATTATAAAAGTCCGGCAAAATATAACTAATTGTTATACTTATAATATGCAATACATCTAAAGGGTACGTTATTGCTCGGCAATGTCCATTGAAATACACTTGTCATAATATTATTCCAGTTTTGACAAAAGAGTCGTTATTTTCATAAAGAGACATCAGTTGCGAAATATTGTATTTGAATGAAGTATATACACCCGTTGCTTTCTGATGGGAAACCTTTGGTCATTTAGTTATTCAGAAGGACAAAAGAGTACCTACTGTCATATTAAGATGACATAATACTGAGGGCTGGTACTACTAGCCAGCCAGATGAGTACAAGGGTTTTTGTAAGGAGTCCCTAAATCGGGTCATTCGTTGCTTTAAAAGAAATCCCGTTAACCC
>DWNH01000626.1:0-14055 GCA_018249895.1 Tiana niger
TCTCCAGACCTAAACCCTCTGGATTTTTTTTTATTGGGGCAGTTTAAAGGAGCAGGTTTATAAGAAACCCATACAGTCCATAGACGAACTTCGACTTCGCGTCACGAGGCAGCCATAATTATATCTACGAAAAATTATAATTATAAATTACAAAGATCATTCATAAAGCGGTGCAGAGCAGATAAGGGCAGGAGGAGCCCAATTCGAATATTTATTAGGATTTTTTTGCAATAAATATTTTTTTTGACATTACTAGTTTTATTTTCTTTCTATTCAAATTTTGTTATAAAACACCTACTTTTATTCATTGGTAGCTATAGCTCAGAAATTTTCCGATTAAAGTAGATAGTATGCTACTGTTTTAGAATTGTTATGATGTAGGCAAATTTTTTAGGTGATTGGCTAACACAACTCCCATACATTTTTTTTACATACCATATAGCATTAAGATAAAGCTATAGTTAAGTCGTGATTCAGTCCTTTAGTCTAAGCCTTCAACATCGGGTAAAGCTGCTAAAAAAGCTAAAATGTAAGAAAGACGATGATTGGGAGTGTGGCTTATGTGAAGACTTTTACTTTACCTACTTACGATCAGGACTAAAACTGGTATATCCATTCTGAAACCATTGTTGATTATAATACAGGAAAATAGTCAATTGATGTTAGCGACCAAATGGCATCTTATAGTTCAGTGCTACGGCACTGTGTGAAAAGGTATAGAAAGCTTATTTTTGAATTGATCTGGGGTACAAGTCTCGTAAATGCCTATTTCTTATACTCTAAATATTCCAGGCATTGTAAGTTGACTATCACTGAATTCAGAGAGCTCATTATTGAGCAGATGATTGACAAACACAAGGTTGTTACTGAGCCACAAATAGAGCCACCACCCTCGACTTCAGCGGTACACAAACTTGTTGATAATATCTTCGAGAACTGTCCGAAACCAAAGAAAGGTCGTTGTAAAGGGTGCTACGCTGTTTATGTTAAAAAAGGCAAAATCATACATAGAAAACGAAAACATGCTGCCCAAGTAATAACCATTTGCAATATTTGTAAATGCTTTTATTGCCGAAACTGTTTCAACAAGGCACACTAACTTTCTTATGTTTTATAAACAATAATTAATTGATTTAAGACTGAAATAATTATATTTTAGAAGAATTTAAGTTTTGTAATTGTTCCTATAGTAAAATAAAAGTGTCAGTTAAAAAAAAACATAACCCAAAAACACTGGTACATTCTCCACGGCCAATGCTATTTAACGCCATACTAATTATAAATAAATAAATAAATAAATAAAATTGATTGAAATTTTGAATACAAAAGCAACTTTGCGTTTTTAGCTTCATGAGTAGCAGCTATGAAAATGTTCCTATTTTGAATCGATAGAGAACGTGAAAATGCATCAAAAGACAATATTAACATGTTTTATTATCACAATATAAATTATTTGAAAAAATCATTTTCTAAATTTTGATTTGGCCGTTGTATAAAAAAGATGCATTTTGATTTGTGGCCCTTTTGCATTCAGTGAGCGAACTGATGGGGAAGAAAGAACCTCGAACCACGCAACCCACGTCTTCATAAAATGACGTGGCTTGCTTGACAGGAAGCCGCTGAATTAAACAGACGCGAAGCCGGACGGTTTACACCAACTATAGATCTACGATTTAATGTTTGAAAAAAGAACATTTCCTACGAAAATTAATTGCCTTTTTGCGGGATATATCCTTTTTTCAATGTCATGGATTTGCTTACAACAAATATACCACGTTTTGGTGCGAAGATTCACAGATGTAACTGATGAAAATAAAACATAACCTCAACAAACCTAGAATAATTAACATATAAAAGACATCAACAAGACAATATCGTTTTGAAAACAACGAAAGTAAATAAAAAAACTTACGTAATCTTAAATAAATGAATTGAAACTATCAAGTAGGTGCGCTGTTTTTAATAATAATGTGATGTGCACCAACTAAGCAAAAATGGTGATGTGTATCATTTACACATTAGAGAATTAATCACATTTGAAACAGAATAATTATTGTTCGTACAAAAACGGCCATTTATATTTCTTTCGACCACACAATAGAAAATAGAAACACGAACAAGTAGTAGAAATATCAAATATATTACCAGTGTTGCCTACTTTAGTTTTAGAAAAATTGTAGAACTGCAAGAAATTGGTAGAAATTTTTAGATTTGAGAAAGGAAAATGGTAGATCTATGTATGTAGATAATAGCAGCGTTAGTTCATAAAGTTTATGAGTTTATGTTGTATAATTATACAATAAAGTCCGTTTTAAAATATTTTTTTTTGATATTTACTTTTGACATTTTATGCGTTTATTAATATAATTGAAACATTTATGAATTGAATTGATAGCATGTATTTTTTAATACTTATTTATTTATTATGTTGTTAATTAATTGTCATAATTTCATTTTTATTATACTCCAGATCTTCCGGCTTTCTAGCCGAAGTTTGTAAAAAGTCACTCCTGAAAATGAGTTGAAAAGTCACACAGCAAGAAATCGAAGACACAGATAAATAACTGTAATAACATTATGCATAGGCAAAGATTTCTATATTTTTTCCGGGATATGGTAATGACAAAATTCTCACAGTCTCGCCAAAATGATAAAAACTGTAAGGTGAGAACTAAGAACAGAAATAGAAAACAGATCTAAAAAGAGAATTAAAAACTAAAATAATTCGTTGCTCTCATTTACGCTGTTTTACTTGATGTACATGGGAAGCTGAAGCGGCTTTACTTTTAGTCGGGTTTTCGTAGTTATCATAGTACTTCCATGGCTACACATTTTTTTTTTCAAAAATATAGGTTTTGTTTCTTTTGATGAAGGAATTTTATATTGGCAGCCCAGTCAGTGTGCTCGCCATTTTCTCTGACAGCTGACAGTTTATTGATATTATGTCATCGTATCTGTCAAAATTTTGTAAACAAATTTTTTACTGCCTTAATTTACACAAATAATAATAAACAAATGTACAGTAAATCAACTGCATACATCTTACATAAACCTCATGTATTCTCTGTGACTGGAAAAAATTGTAAAATAAACAAAAGTTTTTAACAGAGTATGGAAACGAGAAGAAAAAACACAGTTTACGGCAAATGTCGGTGCTGCAACGCGGAGGGGCATCATCGGGATCTCATGAAGGAGTACCATCTGAACGGGAACCGTGAGATATATTACAATATGATCATGGAATGCTTCAACTTGTTTGTGAGTATTAAGATTTTCTAGCATTTGATTTGATTTGTACCTTTGATTTTCTAAGTAATAAATAAATAAATATCTTGGGACAACTCACACACGGCTATCTTATTACAAACTAGGCAGAGCCTGTGCTATGGTAAACAGACAACTGATAAACATACATAAATAGTTTTTTTTGTAAATACATATACTTATATAGATAACAATACACCCAGACAACAGATATTCGTACTCAACACACAAACATTTGTTCTGGGTGGGGGATCGAACCCACGACCTCCCTTTTAGCAGTCAGGTTCGCTAAGCACTACACCAAGAGGCTAGTTTAGAATCAGATGACTGTGTATGTTCCAAGATATTTAGATATTTATTTATAATCAAATAGTTATACAATCATTGTTATATTACAGTACCTAGCATTATAGGTCAGTGCAAACAAATAGGTTACTATTGTGTTCATCTTTATTGTGTCATTCGAAACTTAATACATTTTAGCTGTCGACTACAGCAGAACTAAGCAAGTTGATCTGTCTGGCTTGCATCACAAGACTGCGAGATGCTATCGCCTTCAGAACGACGGCGGCCGCTACAGAGCAACTGTTACTGGGATCTTTACTCGACAAGGAGACTCTGTTTGTTAATGGTATTAATACTGTATTAAATTACGTAGGTAGCAAACATACAGGACTTGGTAAAAATGGGTGTGACAGTGGTACATTTCAGCCTGGAAGATACTGTCGCATAAGCTGGTAAGCAAGATTTTTTAATCATCAAACCATAACAGTCCCACTGCTGGGCACGGGTCTGCTTTCGGATGAGAAGGATTTAGGCCACAGTCCACCACGCTGGCCAAGTGCGGATTGGTGGACTTCACATGCTATTCTAAAAATATTTTTTTTTTTAAACTTAGTCATGCTGGTTTCATCACGATGTTTTCCTTTACCGAAGAGCAAGTGATAATTATTGTATAATACGCACATAACATTGAAAAATAATAGGTGCGTGCTGCGGGGATCGAACCCGGACCTACCGGAATGGTAGGCCGAAATTCAACCACTAGGCTATCACTACTCTTCCACTGGCGTCACTGTTATTCCAATGAATTGCCGTGACAGTTCATGAACAGAGAATAAATGAAATGTGCTTAACTTGCGACGTTATTTACTCTTATTCAGTATTCCTTATCCAAATTTTTAAAATGCACCCGAGCAAAGCCGGGGCGGGTCGCTAGTATATATATACATATATTAAGTACACGATTCTTGTTGAAACGTTTTGAGAGAGCTTGGAGAGATAACATGAAAAAAAAAATATGATATGTCCGTTGGCTACTGGATATTTACGTTGCATTAAGTAATTACGTACGTAATTACTGTAATTCTCAGTGACTCATGGAAAATAGTACATTTCCATGACATTAATCACTATATCTCATCAACATTAGTAGGTATCCAACTCCTAAAGGCTTTAGAGTAGTTTATTTATTGCTATCATATTATACCTGATATTGGGTTTAGTGGTAGGTTCTGATAGTACCGCAGCCACGTCAATTTCTACCGTGCAGCATTTTTTTGTACTTCAGAGGAATTGAATTGAATATGTATGTTTATAAGTTACATAGACTATTTAGCAACATGTACGCTATACTTGCTCGTATGTTGCTTCTTCAATATAAAAAAATAGTATGACCAGTGTCCTGGGTGCCACGGAGACACACGTGTGACGGATATTAACAGTTACCAAGTGGGGAATAATAAGAGCAGTTTTTTATATTTTAAAATTATTTTTTATATTTTTAAAATTTATCATAAAATATATGTTTTTGCCATTGAGATGTAAGTTATAATACTTTCATTATCTTTGCGTAGCGAAACGAAGGAATAAATAAATAAATATCTTAAGACAACTCACACACGGTCATCTGATCCCAAATTAGGAAGAGGCTGTGCTATAGTAACCAGACAACTAACAAACATATACTATAATATTTTTAAATATATACTTAAATAGATAATTTTACATCCATACACAGAACAAACATTCATGCTTATCACACAAACATTTCTCCTGGATGGGAATCGAACCCACAATCTCTAGTTAAGCAGACAGGTCCACTAACAACTAGACCACGAAGCCAGTCAATTATTAACTAAACTCTGTTTTATATTGAAAAATTCTGTTGAAATTATAAATAAATATATTGAAAACTTCTAATTCGATTACGACGCGATCAATACGTTTATTATTAGTATTAACATTATAACAGGGTATCTAACTGTAAGTAAATTATGTTATGTATCATATTAGTGATAGGTTATCGACAAGTGTAAAATTTATAATAAATCTTGAGATAACGCGCTGTTGTCTCCATGTCTTTTGTGTGTTAATTGTTCATATAAACAAGCCATAATTTTGATTTAAGATCTTATCATGAGCAATTCGGGTTTTGCCATAAACAACTTTTTGTATAAGCCATAAATATCTAAATAGACTTTTTTTATAATACTTAAAAGTACCTTAAAAAGTAATAAACGTAATTTCTACGTATAATCATATTCCAATAAATGTCCATTGACTTTAAAAATGACATCACGCAAATCATACCGCAGTAAGAGCTTTTGAAAACTATACCGTGCGACGTTGTCAGTCTAGCATACTTCTCGAGTCAGTTCGTCGTGTTCGAAATAAAGATAATTAAGTATGTAGCTTACCTATTTTCCCGTTTGGACTATAGGGCCCATAGCTGCCTGACGACAATGGGGATGAGTACCCGTTGTTTGGCTTGGGCTGGGTGGTGGCCGCAACGGGTGACGGGGAGCCGCCACCGCCCGCCATCCAGTCCCTCACATGGCCGTTAACCGGGTGACCATTGTGGCTGACCCCGGGCTCCGCCTTAACCTGGTTGGGTAGCCCCCGGTACGCTACTTCGTGTTTTAGGTCCATGCCGCTGCTACCGCATGTCGCCGCGCCACCCCCGCCGCCCGCGCTCCACACTTCTGCAACAAACAATGTGTTTAGTCATTTGATGGTACTCTGACCTCTTGGTCTAGCGGTAAGTGATCCTGACATGACGTATGTAAATATGTATTTATGTATGTTCATCAATTGTCTAGATACCATATTATTATTATTATTACCAGCTTTGCGTATTTAGGGTATTTAGTCAGGTTGCTGAGTGTGAGTTGTTCTTTTTAAGTTTAAATATCATGGTATTTATTTAGTTGTAACGATTCAGAATTGAACCAGAATTCCATTATCCCTAGTCAGAAAAGTAAAAAAATGGATTAATATTTTCTTGCAAAAAAATGATAATAAAACAAAATTATTTCATAGAAGAATGTTTTGAATCCTTGAAAAACTATCTTAACTAAAATATTTAGCTGTATATTATTGAAATTTTTTGTATAATAAAATCTTATAGTATGATATTGAAATAAGTTAAGCATTTTTTAAATCTCTTTCTAACGAAATACCTAAATAGCTTCATTAATTTCTGAAAACTTTACAAAATAAAAGAATTCCAAAAATGTTTATGAAATAAGCCCAACTGCTAAAGATTTGAAAGAATCATAATAAAATAAATAAAAGATGAAAAGGCGAGAAAGTGGTTAAAAGTTATTTAAAACTAATTAAACCAAGACCAACATTTATCATGATACCATCTAGAAAGTGGCGACGTGACCCGAGATGTAACGCGCTCAGCCAAATTATGCTCGCCTTGTAAATACATATGTATATGTATTACTAGGTACTTATTTATAAGAGACGAGGTAGTATTATTTTTATAATTGGGAAAGAGTAACAGAGTATCAAAGTAACACAAGAACACGTTAAAAATGTGCTAGCACTATTACATACTGATGATCATAATGACCCGGTCAACAGTGTGCCTCCTAAAATTGTTGATTGAAACTTTTCAAAGCTGTCGAACGTAATCAACGTTGATCTATTGTCAAAATCCATTACCTTTTAAACGAAAAACGTAAATAAGTAGGTACATAGTTTAAATCTTATAACAATTAATGACAATTTAACACAACCGCATGAATGAAAAAAAAAAATTGACAAACAAAATATAAACATGAAACGGTCAATTAAAGTATCAGACTCGACATACACAAGCATTTTACACTTCTAAGTACTAGTATAGTTTGTAACTAAAGTCTTAGCTACTTTTATATAACGTAAAACATAGAAGAAGCATCTGATCCTGCTATCGTGGGGCTTCATCCAGTTATGTTCGTTGCCGTTGCACTTTGTTACTACTTAGGTCCCTACCTCACCGAGACGCCATGGCGACGTCGCCGGCTACGTATACAAACAATAAATATTGAAATTTATGGCAGTTAACTCACTTGGCGACAGTTTGGCAACGTCGCAAATTTGGAAGCGTAGCCGTGGCCAACGGGTCACTTTGTGGAGTCTGGATACCTGGTATGCGACGTCGTCAATAAAGTGTACACGAGCAAGCTGCGTCTCATTCACTCAGTATCCAACCGATTAATTCTCGATAAGAGAATTGACTGACAGATGGAGTAGTAGAGTAGCCTACGTAGCCGGCGACGCCGTCATGGCCGTCTCCGTGAGGTAGGGCTCTTAACGCTCGTAGCTACACCGTATATAATCAATGGTGACTTGATATTACACACAGTTTGATTTTGATGCTTTTTTGTTGTAATATTTGTATCAGTTTCTGTCAGATTCTCAATAGTCGGGCTAAGATGTGAAAATAGTTAGACTTTCTGACCAGGATATCGGTAAATTTTACCCCTCTTCGTTCTTTTATTCACCCAGATTACATCTACACGCTTGCCAGAAAGTAGTTTTCAAAGCTTAATTTGTGGCCAGTTCATTGCCGACATTGCAGTTTTCATATAAAATGTTAAAAATCACACACACATTTGTCGGTAGAGAACGAATTCTTCGGCTTAGCAGTCAGGGTCACCAAACACTAGACGAAGAGGACAATTTGTGACAGAGTTACAGTTCAATTAACGAAATGTCAAAGTAAGTGATTTACGCGGGGTAATTTTCTACACACACAAAACGATATAGAATTCGGTATTTCTGTCTTGTTTCTTCTCGTTCCATTAAGGAATACTTCAATTAGTTTTATGCGAGGTTCAGCATTGGAAAAAGGCTAACAGATCTTAAATCTACCTCTGTCCAAGACTGTACGACCGTTCATGGTCGTAAAGAGCAGTCCGCTAGGATTAAAAGGACACAGGAATTCCCAGGGCTTAGTAATTGGTCCCATATTGTTCGTACTTCGTAAAACTTTACGTAGCGTTGTTACCAAGGATAATTTATTTTTTTGCTGAAGATAGCATCACGATGTTCTTGCTAAGGGTCATGTGTAGCAACTAGCTAGGTTTGTTTTATTATTTTTAACTAAAGATTTTATTTGCGATCAAAGTTCAGAAAATGGTTCTCTTTATTCCGTTGAGACTATTGAGAAGTACTGTTAACGGCGATTCTCTCTATGGTTTAATAACAGGCAATTAAAAATGTCGATGACAAAAAAGATCTCGTGGAATAAGCGTAGGTAAAAGTTTGTGTTAACAATTTTATTTCTGAAGCAATAAAAAAGGATTGTTACACAATACCGTTGAATAAAGTCCTTGCACCGAAGGTTGAACTACTTGGGTGCTTGGAGCTGTATAGTAGAGAAATCATACTTATTTTAAATATCTACCTAAAGTACAAGGTTGTAAAAGCATTAAACGAATTCAACGTGCATTTTATTTGTGTGCAATATATGTGTGTGTATAAACTACGTACATTTATTTGCTGTCGAGTATTTGTATTGTCGTGTGTATTCTGAAATATCTTGGATCTTTTCGTTTTATTGCTGAACCGTAAATAACGGTAACAAAGTGACTACGCCATTGCAACACACATATATTTTCTCACTATTTTCAAGCTAGATTTGTTTTGTACCGAGAATTTCTTTAAACCTGGAAAATGTAATATGATTTCGTCTGCTTTGGTGACACGTTTACTTGAGCTAGGTCACGAGTTTAATAAAATGTGGTTCAATTCTGAAAAATTGAGAATAAAATAAAATAAAAACTAGTGGCGCCATCTTTTATCGAATAGTAGAATCAAGGGTACAATAAAGTGGTGTGTGCGAAACCTGTAACTTTGGCTTATCGTTACATTTATACATTTCAAGAGTTTTGCCTGTGATTTTTATCTTTATATTTAAACTTTAGATCTCTTTTTAAGAAAATTGCGTGCACGGTAGAGATAGGAATAAAGCCAGGTTAAAGTTTATTCAGGGCCGATTTCCACGGGTTGCAGAGACCAATTAACACCAGGTGGCCTACATGCTCGTTTGTTACTTTTATTCAATAAAAAAAAAGTAAAAAACAACGCTTCTCATTAAAATCAATGTATTGTGGGTCAGGATTTATCATTTAAGCTTCTATACCTACTGGGAACCGAACCTAGGACTCTTCGTATTACGGATGGACAACATACTGATCGTCAAATATTGATCAGTCAGTATCAATAGTGGAACAAGTCAAATAAATTTTTAAATATCAAATATTTTCTTTGAAAGCACAACTAAATTATAAGTAGGTATCTACTCTGATAAGAAACGTCCACAAAACACTTTCATACCTAAACGTCTCTATTTTGTATACCTATTTTTGTTTTAGAATTTTATGATGCTATGTAATAAAATTTGTTACTATAAACACTTTATGACCAAATGTACTCGTAAAATATAAATATGCAACCGCGACATTGTTCCCCACAGTATACGAGACTAGGAAATTGTGATTTATCGTCGATTTGAATTATAGTTTGTATACGATCACACACCTATGGTTTATTTTTCTCGTATTACTTTATCTAAAAAGTAGAGTTACTTTGTTGCAGTTGAACGACTAATCAAATAATCATCCTTTAGTTTTTTCGCGCACAATTAGGGTAAGTGAGAGTTACCGTTTGATGTAATTTTTTATAGATTGTCAGTTACCATTTATTTAATCGTTTATAATAAAAAAAATAAAAGAAAAAATATTTATTGTAAAACATAAAGCCCGAACATAAATTTCTAACCTATTGATACGGTAATGAGAATCTAAGCTCAACAAAGAAAAAGATACTTTTTATAACGCATGAAAAGTGCAAGTAAAAATAACCGTTACAACATAAACAACACAAAATTTTAAACATTTATACAGCCACGCCACGTAAAAAATGTAACAGAAGTTAATGTCATAAAACCAAAATTTAGACGTTAGCGAAATGTGGGCACTGTGCATTGTGCAGACCCCGCGGAGTTGCATTGCACAACCCGCAGAGAAAGCGGTGACGTCACGGCCTCGACACGCTCACCTACTTGCGCGCGCGCTGCACCAACCCAGTTCGATACAGACCCAATGTCGAGCTTTCTCTCGCTACTCTTCATACGATGCGTTTGACTAGTCTACCCATACTTGAGGTGCGTGTAAACTTACTCTAGTTGATTACAATGGAATTAGATGAAATGAAATGAAATACGTTTATTGTTGAAGATTCATGTTACAAGAAAATTATTTATATAAGATGTAATGCAGGTATGCAATGTAATAAAACTGTTTAGATTATAATACAATACAATAAACGATTAATTATTTTTTGATTTAATAATAGTTTAACTCAATAATTATTGTTAAACGACTAAGTCCGTAAGTAAGTGTCGTCGATTTGTAGTGAAAACAATTGTATCTTTCACGGTGTTATTTGTAGATGTTTTAATAGGTAGTAGGCTGCAGCCCGGGGATGTACCACCGCCACACCCAGATCTACCGTGAAATAATTTATTGTGTTTCGAAAAGAAGGTTTGGATGCCGGAGTTCACTAAATACGAGGCGACCTATTAAACCTAAAATCCTATTCAAAGTCGGACATACATAGAAGCCGTGATACCTCAAAGTAATATTGTCGCCCACATTTAAACTTCCTCCGGCAGCCACACCTTTCTTCAGAAACACAATAAATAATTTCACAGTAAAAGAAGAGTAAATTGTTTTGAAAATGTTTTGCTAATAAAAGGTAAAGAGTGAAATGTTTTTGATGAGAATCATCGAATCGAAATCTCCTGTAACATTGCTAGATATGTTTACGTTTGCGATGTAGGTCACAGTCATTGACCAAACAACACAATAATACTACTTGGAATGCTATGATAAAATAACGATATAGTGAATAGATGATATAGTGAAGATTTATTTCAATTATTATTTATATTTATTTTAATATTTCATTTCATTTCATTTATTTCGTTATCATTCGAATAGAAATTTACCAGTATACAAATAGCGAAATCGTGTATGCATTTCGCATCGCTTCCGTTATACCAGTTGTCTATCCTATAGTCGACAAACATACGAGTATATTGTGTTGAACCACCTCAAAATCCTTTTAACCAATAGCACATGCATTTGTTAAGGCGTTGCAAATCGTTACCGTCAGCGCACGCCTCACCACGTACCACCTTACTAGTCCAGACGAAGGATGCCTTTATGAGCACCAATAAACTTTTATGATTCATTACAATAACTTTAGAATATAACACGCCGAAAGCAATTGAAAGAATGTAAGTGTACGATCGTTCCACGCTGCCTTTGTTTTCTTTACAAAAATATTCATTCGGCGAAACGCTAGTCAAGCGATTGCTATCAAAAATTTTATGAGCACTGCTCCGTTGCAAAACTCGGATGTTCAGCGGGTGGGATATATACGAGCATATAGCACGGGTCGGTGATTCCTGGGAGCTTTGTAAGGGTTGCAGCGAAGTCCAGCATTCTATGTTTGAATCGCATTAAGGATGTTATCCGTAATGAATTGGATTGGAACGCGGTGGAATTGCTCCGGAATTCATGCAGCGTTGCTCCTGTGGCACTGATGTAGTGCTGTCTCCGGCGCCACGTAGCGCCATAACTACTCGTAAGAACCCAGCGTCGCAATTTAAGTTCTAAGCTAGGTATTGTACTCTGACAGTGAGTAGTCGATGACGCGGAAATATAATTTACGAGTAGTGCGACCCCGAGAGCAGTGATATACTCAGCGAGGTCACCCTCTCGTTGCGTCAGTGCGGTCCAGCGGCCTTGGCGTACCTAATAGATTAAATTGGCTTTATATATTTTCTTAGACGCGGGTTCGATAACCGTGCTACGAGGTGGGAATAGACCGTTTGTGTTGCCGTAATTAGAGAGTCGGACGGACGTATGCGCTTCATGCATTATTGAGTTCAAAGCAGCAACCGGCCTCTGGCGATTGCAGGCAAATTGTTATCGTTCCCACGGGATTTACGTATAGCGAAGCTAGTAATTTTAGTTAATAATAGTAAAGGTATTTTGAGTGGACATTGATATAATGACATGGTATATTGTAAATGCTTAACGGACTTTCCAAAGAAATGTTTGTATATAGTACTAGTTAGTACTAACTATTCGATTACCAACGCATTGGTCATAAAAGACCAACAAAGGAATTCGTGTTAAACACGACAATAGATATAATTGTTATTCTGTTTGTAAAATATGTTTTGAAGTTTCCGCAGCTGACGGAGGAATGATTTAATTTTAAATTCAGAATATTTTAATACGATTACATAAAGATTCTAGTTTAAAAATAAAGGGGAAAGCAAAGTTTAAAACACAAAAAGAAGTAATTTCATTTTACCGCAAACATTAAACGTAGTAATAGTCACTCCCTGCCAACAAGTTTCATTAAACAAATTAAAAAGTTAAATGACATTTTCCCTTCTCAACATTACATTACGTATGCAGCGCTGCTGTGAAGGAATTCAAGGACTGTGGGATCTTTCGTCTAGATGACATTTTCTTTTCATTGTGTAGAGAACTGTAACTGAATTCTTAATCTCGGAGAAGCTTTACTATGATTTCTTTAACGAAATTTGAGCAGATTTGAGGGAATTGGATTAAGCAATTCTTGAGTAATGCTTTATGTTTTTATTCAGGAATTGCTGAAATTTTAGGCAATTTTTATGGTTACGAACTAAATTTATTTGTGGGTATTGTTCTGCTATTAAAAAAACTATTAACTTTGAAAGTTAGTTAATAAATACAGGAAAATAGGATCAGTGACAAAAATACTATAAATCTTCAGTAATTCAGCCGACATAGTGCTAAAATCTGTCATTAACAATATTGTAACAAGTTGGATTGTAAGTTTTTTTTTTATTAAAAAAAAGTAGCAAGCGAGCATGCATGCAGTACCTTAGTCCTACCTGAGATCGCAAATAGATTCTTCTGAGGACTACACATTTTTCCCTACTTTCCACCACACCACCAGCCGAATCACAATAAATTGCTTTGCGGTAGAACTGGGTGTAGCGTTATGACTTCGGCGGTTGGCGGCCTACCACCTGTTAAATTCCTTGTGTTTCCATCTACAAATACTTTGATGTTTGGTGTAAGTATGTTTAGGTATACTATAGATTCAATTGTATTATTGTTTCTGCAACCTACAGATCTATGTTCAAACTCATATAATAAAAAAGTCCTATATGAGAATATGAAGGTATTTACGGCCTAAGTTAACCATCTTAGTCCTCAGAATTAGAAACGCATCTATGGACGAGTTCAGATATTGCCTAATTACTGTTTCTGGTACAAGATTAATATTCATGGGCTGCCGTGACCACGTCACATCAGGTAGCTTGCTTTTTCAATATATTAAAAAACTAGCGACCCGCTCCGGCTTTGCCCGGGTGCAATTTAGAAATTTGAATAAGGATTAATACTGAATAAGAGTAAATAACGTCGCAAGTTAAGCACATTT
>DWNH01000627.1:0-14052 GCA_018249895.1 Tiana niger
CCATGGTACCCACGACACAAGATCCTAGAATCTTAGTGTGGGGCAAGGAGTGTGAAGCGTTATTTATTTATTTATCTACATTAGGAAAACTAAGTAATAAATGAACAACAGGTCCTTGAGATCCGATTTTTTTTTTGAGATCCGATATTCTTCTTATGTATTCTTTAATGTATCATTTTATGTATTATATGTATTATACGATTTTATGTATTATTTGAATGTACTATAACTAAAGGGCATTGATTAGTGGCAATATAATGCATTTAAATAATTATTTAATTTAACTGTTCAACTAGAAGAAAGGAAGAAGAAATATAATCCAATTTTATATTCCAAAAAGAAAGGACTAGTTTAGTCCTGAAGCAACGGAATTGTTTCTGTGTAGTCTGAACTAGGACTACGGTACTATTTTAGTTTGCAATTCGGATATGAATATCAAGTGAACCCTTAATATCGGGTCCGCAAACTCATTTGCTCGTTGTTTGTTATTAAACAATGATACCAATAGCAGTGCATATTAGTTTCTTAAGGTTCTATATTCAAGACTTTCGTCAAACTCGTCGTTTGGAGTGGAAAACAGAAAAATTATCAAGTAAATTATTTAAAAAAAGTTAGTCGTTTCTTTAAATACAACTAAGTTAGTACTAGGTACTTATATATTTTTTATTAAATAAAAGTAGCAAACAAGCATGCAGGCCACCTGCTGTTAAGTGATCACTCCAATTCATGGCCATCCATATGCAACTTTAGGTAGTACCTTAGTCCTAAGCGAGATCGCAAACAAATGCGTTGCCAGTTCTGCACTAAGATTCTGAACCAGTGTTTTCCAAACCAAGTGAACTCCGGCAACCACACCCTTCTTCCGAAACACAATAAATTGCTTTACGGTAGATTTGGGTGTGGCTTCGGCTTTTCATTCCTAATATATTTTTCTTAAATACACAACAAATGTTATATTTATAACATAACTAAAGTTGCGAATTGTATCTTTTTCAAAACAGAAGAAAAAAATGTAAATATCCAGCTTAATAAATACAAACCTAATGATGTGAACCCAGGCAAGTGGCGGCCACCCGCAAGGTAACGATATTACAATAAGCCTAATTAAAAGCCTGCTTCCGCCCGCCCTTCGTCACATGCCACTTGTCTGTGTTGTCCTTACCTAAACAAATTTCCTTGCCTTATAAAACCCCTACGTTTTGCTTGGATCTAAAAAGGGATCTGTGATCCGAGTTGTAAAAAAATTATACAGTTTTCTGTTTACGTTACAAGGTAGTTAAATTAATATGTCTGTTTCCACGGATGTAAATTTAAACGTGTCGATGGCAGACATCCATAAATTCTTGATTACAAACACCTTGAAAAGGCTTGATATCCGACCAAATCTACCCTAAAGTTAATGTAGTAAATTGTGTTGAACTAAATCGTATTATTATTTAATTAAATGTCTTATGGCGTGCATAACCAAGATGGACTTATTTATGAAGAAACGATAAAAACATAACAGAATTTCTCATGATTTCTATCAGGTATTGAATGCTGCGAGCGGCTTAGAATAAGATGAAAAATCCTTCATAATCTGATACATATATATATCATAACATATAACCTGAATTTTTTTTCGTATGTTGACTCCCTTCCATTTGTAACTTTTTTTTTATTGTTTATTATTATTATGTTTAACACACACACTAAAAAACTTCCAACTACCTATTAATGTTTAAAGGTACAGCTGTGTAAGTCGGACAGACGGACGGAAAGCGGAGGTTCGGTAATAGGGTTTTCACCCTTTTCACCCTCCGGGTACGTAACCCTGTAAATGAAATAAATTATTGTTCCTAACTATTTTCCAAAAATATAATGCATTCGCAAACATCTGTTGGATCCGAATTTGAAATAAAATAGAACAGTTTAGTGCTTGCAGTGCATTCAGGTATTGACTATTGCATTGCAGGCATATTGCATATTTAAGGCCAATCTTAAATATATTTTTAGTCATACGAAAATGTTTGTCTAGTTGCGGCTATTCTAGGGTCACTCATATTTCTAAATTTTGTTACTAATATCATATCTGTTTTAAATCTTATGTAAATACTTATCTTATAACTTATAAATACTTATAAAATCGGTTAACAATTCCTGAAATCACCCCTGACAATAATATTGTAAAATAATGGAGTAAATCTAAAATTTTATTTCGATTAGTATTAGATACAGATTACTGTTTCTCCCCGTGGACGACAAATTCGATAGCTCTGAATTTTGCCAAGATTCAAATATAAAGCTGACAGATCGCTCTAAACTTCACTAATGTTCCCTAAATCTCTTTCTGGTTCAAGTATGTATGTATATGTATCATAAATATAGGTGACATTAGTTGAATATTATATTTCTGTTGTCGATTTTTCATAAGCGTTAAGTATATATATATATAACTAGTTTAAACCATATAGGGAATCTTGCTTAATTTAGTGAGCAAATTAGGAACTTGGGAATCTCTGGCTGGACGTATAGAGTACTTATGTACATATATCTATAGAGATATCCTTTGTTTTTTTTTTCGAGTAAATCTAATCATATTCATTGGCACTTTTGTTTCTTTAGGAATTTATAAGAATAATAGACATTACTATTTATTAAAACATTCCAGTAACGGAATGAAATTTAGCGACGTTCTTTAGTGCCAGCTCTCAACAAACATTGACATACCAAATCTCTAATTTAGCGGGAGGTATTCCATTAAAAGATAGTATGCTCTTAATAACATATAAAGGTGTTAGAACTACTAGACAAATCGTTATATGAGTATGTTTATGTATTTGAAATAAGTAAATAAACAGACCCAATAGATTTTTAATAGGCAGACTGTACGTACTTTTAAGGGATCCGTTACCAGAGGGTGAAAATAGAACACTTATTATTAAGACTCCGTCAAACTCTGTAGATACCTATCTTTACAGCAGCAGTCCTCATACAAGGAACCTGTTTTTGTAGTGTTATTTAGTTTTCAATCTATCGTAAAACGGTACGATATAAAAGTATCAAACCTTGTATGTATATAGTGCTGATGTTAAAATATAGTGTATGTAAATAGTAAATTAGTAGTTTAGTAGTATTCAACTAAGGAACCCTTCATATAGCAAATCCAATTCGCATATGCCTGGTATTATAGAAAAATGTACCCATTATTTGTAATGAAATTTTACCTATTTTTCATCTTTTCAAACTCCATACAATGTTTCATTAAAATAATATTGCTCCTAGTAATATACTCTTACAATGAAAATGTATTTTGTTCGATCTCGGGTTTTCAACTAAAACGTAACAGAGGTTAACGCGGGGTTGCGGGTAACAGGCGAAAGGATACGTATTGCGTTGTAACTATTAAGGTTTTACAACTGAGCTTATGTATGTAGGAACGGGTTTTCCCTTCGGTATGATCTAATTTTGTCTCAGTAGGAAGGCGGTAAAACGGTGTAATGGGCCCGAACAAAACGGCTCTGATTTATGGAGGGCACGCTACCCAGCTCGCACTGACATAAATAGAAAATGGCAGACTCCTTAAAAAGGGTTGCGAGGATATAATACTTGTCTTATAGATTACAATTCCCTTTAACTAACAGGATGTCTGTGAACATTATTCTGTCGTAGCGGAAACATATTGAGAAACAAGTATTTCTTAAAAGTAAATATGTACAGTACAAACGCAACATGTACTTACAGTAAAATATTTATGAAAAACAAACATTCATTTGGCGGTAACTTTTGCGAAGGCGGAAGGGGCAATGACCTTTATGATTTTGATTATTTTATTTGTGACCTACAAGAATTTTATACTTTTAAACAAGTGAAAACGTAACAAGATAGTTATTTGCCATTAACTAGGAAGAAATAAAATTGACTGATCTAAATTCAACACGTATAACATCACAAACATTCCGATCAGGAATACTTAAGAATGCAACCATTTGTAATCCTGAAAATGTATGCCAAATGAAAAGGGGCTAAGTAAGATTAGAGCTAACTAATTACTTAGCTCTAAAGCTAAGCTTACATTTTTATTATCCGCAAACTGTTATCACAGGAATAATTTCTCTACATTAATTTGAATGGGTATCTAAAAGTTAATATTGTCAGGCCACATTGACTCACCAAATTGATGATTACGTACTTACAATTCTTAGTAAGACGCAATCTAATAAAGCTTTATCTTACAATCTTGTTTTGTAAAAAAACTGCTGAAATATAATTCCTGGGAGCCGAAATGTAATTAAACTGTATAAAGAAATAGAAAAGAAGCAGTCGCCCGGACAGTTTTCTCTGAACCGAGGCTGTTAACGTAAGAGATAAATATTTTGAATATCCAAATAATTTTATATGAAAGTTAATTTTTTTCATTTGGTGACATATATTTTTATTGAATTAATTATAATGTAATTAAATAATAATATTACGCCTCAATTATAAAAAACAGTAGACGTTAAAAATGTATGCGAAATAAAAAAATTAAAATAAAAAAGAAGGAAAAACAGCCATTTATTTGCTACGAGTAGTAGCTATTTACATTCTTTGCAGATGTTTAGATATGAAAAATAATAGAACAGGTATTGTGGATGGTTTTTACGAAAGCGTGGGAGAAAACTGAAATTATCCAGGTCCTATTATTATTCTTATATTATCTTACTCAAAGAGTAATAAATTAAAATAAGTCAATAATACCATCTACTCTTGTTATTTAAGTATTATTGTTATAAAGTATAACAGTATTGTATTGTATTACAGTAAATACTTCTCGAAGTATTAATAAACAACTAGTGAGTGGTCGCAACTACGTGATATTTAGAGAGACAAGAAAGTGAACTTAATGTTATGCTGTCTTGTATGTCTTTTATTAAATAAACAAATAACTGAAGACTAGAACTAGACTGGCCTCTTTGTCTAGTGTAGTCGTGGGTTCGATTCCCACTCAGAACAAATGTTTGTATGATGAGTACAAGTATTTATTCTGTTTTGGGTGTATTGTTATCTATATAAGTATATAAAAAGATTTATGTATGCTTATCAGTTGTCTTGTTACCATAACAAGGCTCTACCTAATTTGTAATCAGATGGCCGTACGTGACTTTTGCAAAAAAATAAGAAGCTAAGAATTTAGAAATGATTAAAACACATTTGAAGTATTAGGACCAAATAACGTATATAGGGTAAATTTGAATATTCTCTACAATCGCCGATTAATTCATCAAAATCCCTTCCGCGGTTTTGAAACCCTCAGGGTACTCGAGCTACTTGTATTAGCTGTAACAGAAAAACGTTTGAGAGAATCAGGTCAGAGTTTCTTCTAGATTTCCTAAAAATTTCCTAAAAATCCTTTAACGATAACTACACAGAAAAACTGACGGACCAAAGATCGGTTGATTATTTTATTTTAGTTTTATTTATTTAAATTTTACATTACACAATATTATGCATAATACAGTTAAATGTTACAGTGTTATGTTTAACTTTAATGTTAATATTACAGACAGACACTCCAATTTTATTTATTGCTAAGATAAGATAATTAAACTACTGCTTCGAAAGTTAATTGGAGGTCGAAATATTATCAAGACAGATAAATTTAATATATAAATTTACGACCCGCTGAAAATCGAACTTTGAACTGTCTATATAACTAGTATAGCTACTGCCACCTGTGCCAGTGACTACTGAGCACAGATACCTTACTACACATTATATGTTGTACATAACATAATAAATACCTATCGCAACAAGCGGCAGAATCGCGACAATTATCGCAACAAATAAGCCATAACGCATCTATTTACGATCTCAGGTAGAACTAAGGTACTGCCTGAAGTTGCAAGTGGATGTCCAGGGGTTGCAGTGACCACTTAACACCAAGTGGCCTGCAAAAATAGAAGCCGTAAAATAGTACTGAGCAAGCAATTTAGAGTTCTTTCGTATGATCTCGATTATACAGTAGAATTATAGTCTGGTTTATAGACTGACTGTAACATGTATTATTTGGTCGTTTTTTGTCTAGGCGTGTAGTTCTGTACAAGTACCAAGAAATCGGTTAAATAAAAACGTCAGGAAAAGGATACAATCGCCGAATGTGTAAGTATTTTGTAAGGAATAATACAAATATTAAGGCACGTATTGCCTAAGGAAACAAATCATATTGCTAGACCAATGTACTTCGCCCTATAATACCGATATACCTACTCGTATGTGCGTGGAAAAATAATACGGAATTACGTTTCTTAATACGCAGTAACACGAACTAATGATCTTTGAAATCAATATTTCTAACACAAAAATGATATACTAAAATAACTACAATGTATTATAATAATTTTAGCTTTCGCCCGCGACTTTGCCCGCGTCGGTCGACCACAAAGTCTTTATCATCCGTATTCCATCGAAAACACCGTCTAATTTCGGACTTGTCCCAAAACCATTTTTAACTGTAATAAGGATATGCAAATACTTTTTCATTATTGTGTGTAAATCTTAGACGACGTAGGTACAAACAAATAGCCTTGCTTCGATTTAATTGATCTTTTCGGTAGGAATAATTTTGTTTTCATAGAATTGGCTTACGCGGCGCATGCCCGTAAACCATTAAGTCGGCAAGATTTTTTCCAACATCTTCCACAATCACTTTAAAATACTAACCAGTTTACACAAAATTAATTATAGCTAACCCCTCTTCTTAAATCACTACATCCATTGGTGAAAACCATACCAACTAAAATCAATCGGTAGGTTTTAAGTTTATCGCGTACAAAAAATTCCTTATTTTTACTTAAAACCTTGCTATAAGGTAAAATAAATACATTTCATGTTTTCTCTATTAATATATTCAGAGTTCCAAAACCGCTATAAGTTAAAATTAATTAAAATAAAAATTAAAGCATAGTATAAATTATTTATAAGTTAACCAAGTTACGTGACTAAATATGTCAAATCTAATAATAGAAAATCATTTGTAGACTTACCACAAATTGGACTTCATTTTCAAGTACAATAATATAGCGGCAAGCCACCCAAGATAACTCCAGAAGCCACTAGACGAACTCCAAAACTTATTCAATCAAATTATATACCTAGTTTATGGATAGGAGGGATTCATAATACTCGTTGGTACGTGGTAGTGCCCAAACTAACTATGCAATAGCTAAATATTGATTATAGAACTCCTGATATCATTCACTACGTTTTTCTGTTCACGCGTCAAAGAAAAAATGATAGATTAAAATTTACAAATTATGATATTGATATGCGAGATTACAGAACGATCAACACTACAGATCGTGTTAAACCTTAGATCGACCTTAAAGTGTAGATTAAATATTAATTTTGGGCGTTAAAAGTCATGCAAGACCAAAAGAACATACATTTATAAAAATTATAGCCCTCATATTGGCTTTTTTGTAGCCGGGGAGAAAAAACGGGAGGATTAAGTACGCTCTATAGACGTCTTCTTTATAGTTGATTTAAAACCTCGTTTGTTGGGTAGCAAAGTTAAAAAGCTTTATGCTTAAAGAGAGCATAAAGGCAAAGTATCGTGCATCACTTTGGCTGGAACACAGGTGGACGCAATGTTCGCGCTTGAATATTAGATACATCGCCTTAACACTTTGCCGCTATTATAATTTTACCCTGTATCTTCCAAAATGCTAAACAAAGCGTGCGCAGATATATAAATATTATTTTAATATTTAAGTCCATGTACAAAGTCGTAACTGCAGCCAAATATTTATGTATACATATATAATGGCAATTAGATCTGTTGTAATTCCTGAGACCATATATATGTAGGTATCCAATATTTTGATAATCTTTATGACATGAGCACGAACAGTTGTTCGTCACATAAGTGGTAGGCCGCCGTCCAGGGAAGTACCACCGCCACACCCAATTCTACCATTTACCATAGTTTTGTTTCGTATGGAGGGTGTGGTTGTCAGAGTTCACTAAATTTTGTCATCGACCTGTCAGAATTAAAGCCAAGTGTTCCATTGATGATTTCGTCAGTGCGCTAACGACGATTTCAAACAATTCTAATCGGATTCAAGTTTCTTTCCAGTAATTTGAGATTTTGTTTATGGTGAGTATTTGTCATTAGCATGTATTTCAGCCCAATTTGGATAAAACGACATGCATGTTTTATAACGTAAATACAGATAATTGGGTTATTTAAAAAATTTAAATGAGATATAAAATGAGAATTTTAGTCATTAATTAACAATATTACTTTACTCATTACGTAACAACGTTATATTTATATATCTACCAAAATTGGTGAAATATGGTGAACTCTAAATGTTTCTTTACCATCATTAGTGCAAAATAATATTTTATTATTTCATTTCATTCACATACTTATTGAACGGTAACAACAGAAATCGGCCTATGTTTAATGCTATTAAATTATCTACTAAAACTGATTTTGTTTCCAACATTGACATTACGCTGCGTAGCAAAACCTATCGTCAATCTTAGAATGAAGTATCAACGAAATAAGTTAATCTAGAAACTGTCAAGAGTTAAAAAATGGGCTGGCTTACGGCAGCTAAGACTTATGGTATCCCACAAACCATTATTTGAAGACATGCTATACAAACATGATTAACTCTATTTACGTATTAGGTTTATGAAAACCATCTGTGTCACTTTGTTCATATAGCATGGTTTTTCATTAACCTCAATTAAAGGCTTAATATTAATAGACATTAAATTACTGAAATATTTGTTGCATTTTTTTATCAAGTATATAAAAAATAGCTAATGTTCAGTGTTAATAAATATTTTGCGATTTAATTGTTTATCGTACTAATGATATTTCTTAGTTTTTGCCGCTTTAAGCCTCAAGCTTAAACAAAGCGGCATGTCATCTTATCTGTACTTTAATTATACATTTTAATTATTGGCTATTTTAGAAAGACACAAATATAATAATACTACTTCTAAAGCGTATTTTTAAACAAACAATTATTATTATTTACTCATCCATTCAATCAGTATTTCAGATTTCAACACGAACATCGTAACATAACTCTCAAACAATTATTCGCATCTTGTTCATTACAGTTATTTTCTTACAGCGAGAATTGTGGCGCAAAATGTACCTAATGCACTCGTTTATACCCAGCTCAGCGACGACACTCCGCATTCGGAAGGGCTACTCTTCGAATGACTCCCGCGAGACTTTAAATGAGCCATTACGCATTACATAATTCACTCGGGCGTTCGACCTTCCCAACGGTTTTATCTAAATATAATTAATCTTCAGCAGGTTTGAGAAAACGGATGCGTAAGGCCATACATAATTAAACCACGACAAGGGTTTTTTGAATTTGTTAACATGTCCGTGAATATTTAAACCTTGTCTTAACCATGCGCTATTCGTCGTATTTTATTTACGATGTAGTGCTCGCGAGTTGGTCCGCGTGAAATTTATAAAGACAGACATTTTTAAACAGTAAATATTATTTATACAAAGCCAGTTGACTGAATATAATGTTGCCTGAAGTAGGGCCTAATATGGGTTCGAACGCTAATCGGTATAACGAAAAATAATCTGAGATACTCGTATTGTAATGAAATTATCGTACAGTAAGTAGAGTACTTTCTACATCCTCTTACAATTTCAATCAAAATACGTTCAGTGATTTTGAATCAAAAACCTGATCGCGACATCAAATTACTGTTTCGTTTCGTTCCAAATACTTCTCACGTATGTATATTCTTTGGTATTGTACAACTGGTTTCGACCCAATACAAGGTTCTTCATCAAAAGCTTCTATCGATCTTCAGGTCGCTACAAAGAGTGGGCAATTCAAAGTATTATGACAAATAATCATATATCAAAAACTCCATTCTGACAGATTGACAAGTGATGACCTCACACTGTGACGGTCATTTTCATGCAGTTAGCTGGTTTTTCATAATACGATCATATTATGATCGTAATACAATGAATAATATAAATATACAGTAAATAAAATTAGTTGGCTTAAAGAATTCTTAAAAATAAATATATTGAAAGCAACTGGCGTTTTTAACGGTTTCTAAATTATTTCAGAGTTATATATTTTATAAGTTCCTATTTTACCACGTAACCTTAACTACGTTATAACACACTCTTTGTATTTTTTTTATAACTTCGTAACCTCAAGAATCACCTTTGAAAGTAAAATCCCTTTTACCATTTCTAAGATCAGTAGATATGTACATACATTTTAGACACAAATTTTTGGTTTTACGTCGTTATTTTTCTACAGTTATTTATTCTAGCCACGGCCCAGATATGTTTCTATAGGTATATGTACGTGTTCTGTTCTAAAATAAGTGTCAGTCTTTAAAGTCTTAGAAAAAAATCTGTTTTTATATATCTCAGATTGGATTATTTGATATTTTTAAATATTAAGTAATAAATATTGAGTTTATAATTATTGGATTACTTCTGATATCAACATAAAACTATATTATACCACTCGTTCTTTATATATTTGTTACATTACTAACCGAATAAAATTACATTAGAATACAAGCTCTTAGCAAATGCGAATTGTCATTTAAATTACCAAAAGCTAATTTCATTTTAATACTAAAATAAATATTTCGCCATACATTATATGTATATTACCTACATAAAGCAATAAAAGAAGGTTCAAACATATTTATTAGTCCAGCCGAAAAAGATAAATAGGAGAGCACAGAGTAATGATTTACCAAACGAACCCGGGGCGAGCGGCCGCGTGATTCAATCAACGTGGTTTTGCTTTTGACACGCCTAACTGGTACCGAATTAAATTGCGTTAGAATACAAGCTGTTAGCAAATGCGGAATGTCATTTAAATTGCCAAAAGCTAATTTCATTATAATACTAAAATATAATATATATTTCGCCATACATTATATATTACCAACATAAAGCAATAAAAGAAGGTTCAATTATATTTATTAGTCCAGCCGAAAAGGAGAAACAGGAGGGCACACAGTAAATATTTACCAAACGAGGCCGGAGCGGGCTGGCGCGTGCTTCAATCATCGTAGTTTTGCTTTTGACACCCCTAGCTGGTGCCGAACTAAATTGCGTTAGAATACAACCTATTAGCGAATGCGGAGTGACATTTAAATTACCAAAAGCACATACGACATTTGCATTGCAAATGCCATATAAATGTATTCACTTGTAATATGTATTACGCTTATGTATAGTTGATGTCGTGATACCTTTTTGAAATTCAGCCCATTTCAGGTCTGAGATCTCACGCACCTGTGATTTTTCTATGTTACAATTGCGTATCACTCTTTATTCGGTGAAGAAATATTGTTGAAATATAAAATGTAATTAAAATCAATAAATTAATGTTGTTATCTTTAATATCATTTCAGTTAAACTTTATTTAATTTATAAAATAATTTATTTTTATTTTGTACACCCGGAAAAGGCGAAGTTTCTGTGAACTTAATAAATATTAATGTAATTCTTTGTACTAACCTATATTGGTGCAAAAAACTGAGCCTAAGAATTTACTATAATCAATCTTTTAGTTTATTTATATATTTGTATTCGCATTTTGGGAATGGTACAGAACCTTTGGTGTACATACGTTCAACTTATACATGGCCGGTTTTCTAGTTTTATATCCGAAAAACTATTTCATTTCATAACAAAATTTACAATAAATAAGAAAATATACCGAAGGTAAAAACCGTCAAGTAGCATTGTTCAGCTTATTTTGATATAACATTAGAGAAACTTACTCCATCCGAGCATTCATACTAGTATAAATATTATCAAATGTGACCGTACCTTCCCAACCCAGCTACAATAACATTCTCAGAAAAAATGCTACAAGTAGAAAAATGGAAAGATTATTTATGGAGATGTAAGTTTGTGAAATCCTTTTATAATCTTCACAGAATAATGTCCCAGCTCTGACGTGGAGCCTCGCGGCTTATATGATTTATGTTTGAACAGAATGTTTTATAGTTGGGTTTAAGTCTCTAACTAACTCTCAGCGGAGACACTGTTTATTTAGAATAACCATTTCTCAGCGCCCTTATGACCTCCTTATTTTTGCTTCAAATTAAACTTTCCCCGCAAATAGACCGGCCTAGATCCCACTTTCATATTGTTCCGAAAACTGATTTATTAGTAGCTCCAAGTAGGTTCGTTGATAGGGGAAGTACCACCACCACTCCCAATTCTACCGTGAACCAATTTATTGTGTTTCGAAAGAAGAATATGGTGGCGGGAGTAGGTATACTAAACACAAGGTTACCGTCTTACGCCCGAAATTAATATTCAATCCACAGTTTGAGATTACAATCGATCTGAGGTTATATGTGATCTATAGTGTAGATCGTTCTGTAATGTGCGTATCAATATCATTTGTCTATTTTAATCAATATTTTTTCTTTGACGTGTGACCAGACTTTTTCACATACAGATAACAATCTCCGGTTAGTTAGGCACCGTCCACCAGTAGATAGCGTTTACGGATAGATTGAATATTAGTTTCGGCCGTTAGTCCTCAGTAGACAGGAGGAGGAGATATCTACTACTACCTGAGGTTGAATACGAATATCTATGGGGTGCAGAAACCATTTGGCATCTGGTGATTTGCATGCTCCATTGCTTCTTCTTTCCAATAAAAAAAATGCTTGTCGAATACTTTTCAATCGCCCTACGGGGCCCCGAAAAATTATTACTAAGCAGAAAAATTAACATGAAATTTCGTCACCAGTATCTACCCAGAAGCGCCCAACGTCGACTCGTCGCCAAATTTCTGCGTATCCGTTAGTACACAAGTCACGTAGCCATACGCGCGTTTCATTGTAGATATTTACACCTAACAATAATAGTACATACTTAAGGTATGATTTAATCAACTGCCTTTCCATGTTGAAATATTTTTCTTGTTCTTTGCTTCTCGCGCGACAAACAAAAACACAATGATACGAGAAGCCATCGTAGGGCATAGTTTAATGGAATATTTTCTCTTTTCCTTTGTCGGTATCTTATTGAACCACAAGACATCGACGTCAAGTCGGTTTCGATTGACATGTTTGCTAGTCCCCTATGATACGCGGAAATTCGAAACCTTTCGTACAATGGAAATATTTGTCATATAGCTTCAAAATAACGAGGGTAATAGAGTAATACGAGAAAAGGAAATGTAAGATTTCGTTTCGAAACTACGTACCATGTCTGAGAGTAATAATATTAACCGTTCTAAAAGAGAGTCAAATTGGCTCTCGGTCCCATTTAATCATATATAGAACATGTTATAGGGAGACCACCTTAAAGAAATTTATTGTGTTACGGAAGAAGGGTAAGGTTATCGAAGTTCACTAAACACGGGGCGACCATCTTAGTCCTCAGAAGGCATCTATAATAATATTATTAATAACACATTTGTATCACATTACAACGTTAGTGTCTCAAAAGGGCCTCTACGTATTGGACCTGTGTCCCCACGCAAGCCCACCAAATGACCGGGTCCAACAACATCAGGCTCCCGTGATATTTAAAAGAGATACATAATAATAATAATATTGTAAAATATTATTGTATGTATGGAAGTGATAACTGTGCGTAGCACTATATTATGGATAGGGATTAATATTTAGAGAAATATCATATTATTCGGAAAAAATGTATGATACTAGCGGACTTGGTAGACGTCATCGTGCCCGAACATTGGCTTGTCTACTATTTTATTTTATTTTATTTGTCTAATTAGCGAGTTCAGCCAACGATTTTTCAATATACGATTCATAATATTTACTCATAACCTTAACTGATAACATCCAAAACTCGTCTATAGGTTTCTAGGTGTTGCTCGTTTAAGTGAATTTTGAAAAAAGCTACATTTTTATGGAGAATATAGTCTTCTCCATATTTTGTGCTTAAATCTAAGTAAAAATCACCAACGGTAAAGTGAGCGCGTTTTATAAAATTATGGTTTTCCATACAAAGTGTCATGATGTATCCCATGGGAACAATCTTTTTCATCGGGACACATCGTA
>DWNH01000628.1:0-14031 GCA_018249895.1 Tiana niger
CGAGTTCATATCACAATATCCAATTCTCCAAAATGAGACTTTTCATTTCAATCATCTCGCCGTGGATAAAGTTAGTGGACAAGTGTATGCTGGTTCACTAAATTGGCTACACCAGTTAAGTCCGGACCTAAAACCCATTCACGTAGTGAGCACCGGTCCAAAACTGGATAATCCGATGTGCCATGCAACCGGCTGTCCGTCGCCTGACATACAAACAGCATACGTCGATAATGTAAACAAGATACTGGTGATCGATCAAGAATCTAGAATAGTAATCGCTTGCGGCTCTGTAGCCCAGGGCTCCTGTTACAAATACAAATTGGGCGACTTGTCAGCGAAGCCGGAATTTATACCTGAAAGCGTCGCAGCTAACGATGCGGAAGCGTCTACTTACGCTTTTATCGGGCCTGAACGATACAATTCTTGGGACCGATCCAATGTTCTCTACGTGGGGACGACGTTTACAAACAACGGAGAGTATCGACATGACGTGCCAGCGATATCGAGCCGCGATCTGATGACACTGCAGCTAGCACAGTTTACGTTCTCCAAACAGAGTTTGATACAAATTGATGTGAAGTATAGAGACAATTTTCTTGTGCAGTATGTGTTTGGTTTTAATGCCAGTGACTATGCCTACTTTCTTATTATTCAAAAACATTCCCATCTAGCAGGTAATGAAGAACTTGGATATGTTTCACGGTTAGCTCGTACTTGTGTGAATGATGACAATTATAATAGCTATACAGAAGTAACGTTAGAGTGTCACGTCCAAGAAGAAACTACTAATGGTAAGGTTGAATATGTCAATTACAATTTAGTTCAAGATGCTAAAATAGCTAAGGCTGGCTTAAATATAGCTACACAGTTTGGTATAGAAGCTGGAGATCCAGTCCTTGTAGCATTATTTAGTCCCTCTAAAGGTATTACTAATGAGCCTGCACCTAGGTCAGCAATTTGTGTATTTTCATTACAAGAGATTGAGATCAAGTTTAATGAAAATGTTCACATGTGTTTTAATGGTAGTACTAAGGCTAGAAATATGGGTTACATATCAGGAATGATATCGGATGGTAAATGTCCTAGTGTTGGTTCAACAGGAAACATTCTTAATTTTTGTGAAGTAGGTTTAAAAATAAGTGGTCTCTATCCCATAAAAACATTATCAGTCATACATTGGAATGACACACTAGTGACGTCAATTACAATGTCTGTCACAGGTCTCCATACAGTTGCTTTTTTGGGCACAAGTGATGGCACTCTAAAGAAAGTGCTCATTGATGCTGAAAAGGCATTAGAATATTCAAGTGAGGATTTATTACCTGGTCAAAAAATTCTTCCTGACACAACATTGTCCCCATATCAGAAAACTTTGTACATATTGGGAAGAAACACAATTGTTCAAATACCTACTGAAAGGTGTGCTGAACATGGTAACTGTTCATCATGTTTAGAATCTAATGATCCACACTGTGGTTGGTGTTCACTGGAAAAACGATGTACAGTCCAAAGTATGTGTCAAAAAGGAACACAAAGTGCGCCTAGGTGGCTCTCTCAATATACAAGCCAACAGTGCATTGACTTTGAGCAAATACTTCCTGATAGGATTTCTATGACAGAAGTAACTACTGTTCAACTTATTATCAGAACTTTGCCAGAGCTTCCATTTGGTGCCAAATATAAATGTGTGTTTGGAAATGCAGCCCCTATAGATGCAGCAGTAACATCAAATGGTCTTGCATGCCCCACACCTGATTTAAAACACAGGCCTAAAATCCCACCCTCTCAAGACCATGTATATGTTCCACTTTCAGTTCATTCTTCTGAAACTAATAAAGACTTTGTTTCAAGGAACTTTGCCTTTTATGATTGCTCCAAACATTCAACATGTCACACTTGTATAACAAGTGAATGGGCTTGCAATTGGTGCATTTATGATAACAAATGTACACATGACATATCTATCTGTCAGAGGACTATTATTAGTGGTGAAAATAATCCATCAAAATTGCTTAATCATGGCATCGGGCATTGTCCCAGGATAAGACAGTATAAAAAGCCAATTTTATTGCCTAATAATGTTCCAAAAGAGTTAGAATTAGAGGTTGAAAACCTTCCTCATTTACAACCTGGGCACACAGGATTCCAGTGCATAGTTAGTATTGAATTAGCCAATATGATATTACCAGCCAGAGTCGAGTCCAATCATTTTATAGTATGTGACAAAACAATGTATTCATACGAAGAAGATGTGGGTGAATATAATGTGAGTGTTAAAGTATTTTGGAATCATAAACACTACATAGATACAATAACAATTACTTTATACAAGTGTGAAATTCTGGGATCCCACAGAGACCATGCAGATTGTTCTTTGTGTATAACCAGAAATTCTGTTTATCAATGCACCTGGTGTAGTAATTCCTGTTCATACAGTGAATCTTGTCTGGAAAATCCAGTTACAGAATGTCCCAAACCCAGAATCGATATGATAAAACCTTTAAGCGGACCTGTTGAAGGTGGAACAATAGTCACAATAGAAGGTAGTAATCTCGGCTTAAGAGTGGAAGAAGTAACTGGAAAAGTTAGAATTGGTGAAGTGCTATGTGACATTGTTGATTTTGAAGTGTCTGTTAGTATTACATGCAAAACTGGACCATCCAACAGTTCAACTGTAGCACCAGTAATTGTGGAAAATGATGCTGGCTATACAGAGTCTTCAGTACTCTTCAGTTATAAAAATATTAAGTTACAAGGTATATATCCCGCTCTGGGTCCGGTATCTGGAGGTACACAACTGGCCATAGGTGGCCAGCACTTAAACATTGGTTCATCTGTTTTTGTGTACCTGGAGGAATTATCATGTTCTGTTAATAAAACTCAAACATCAAATAGTCGATTAATATGTATCACTCCTAAAGCAAATACACCTAAAGTGATGCATACTCTTACAGTATCCATTGATAATGCAAATCGCACTATATATGGCGATTTATTTAATTATACAACAGATCCTACAGTCATGGAAATTAAACCGCTTAAAAGTTTTGTCTCTGGTGGTAGAATGATAACCGTCCATGGAACAAACCTACACACAATCCAAAAGCCATTGATGAAATTATATTATGCTAATGAAATACTTCCAGTTAATTTCACTGCATGTTCAGTATTAAATTCTAATCAAATGGAATGCCCTAGCCCAGCCATTAATAAAAAATACCAGGATATACTACAAGCTACCAAGTCACAGACAAGTACACCTCAAGTGGCCATGAAAGTTGGGTTTGTGATGGATAATGTAGAAACTATGCATGACTTGGAAAAGTATTTCAATCCTCCTAGAACTCACATGGTTTTTGTTGAAGATCCTCATGTTTATCAGTTTCCAAATCGAATCAAATCATACAAGGGTGATCCTTTAGTGATAGAAGGTGAAAATTTAATAAGAGCTAGTGATGAATCAGATGTAGTTGTAACAATTGGTATACAGCCATGTAATGTTACTAGTTTGACTATGCAACAACTCTTGTGTACACCCCCTGAGATACAACCATTAAACACAGATGAAAATGGATTACAAATAACTGATGTCAATTTACCATTAGTTGTGGTTAAAATTGGACAAAACTTGAGATTTCCTATTGGATACCTACACTATGAACTCTTAAGAAATTACAATTTTCCACCTGAAGCTATAGCAGGCATTGCAGCTGGAACATTTTTCTTAGTTCTTATATTTATGATAGTTTTAGTTATGTATAGAAGAAGAAGCACTAAAGCAGAAAGAGAGTACAAAAGGATACAGATTCAGATGGATACCCTAGAAAGTAATGTAAGATTAGAATGTAAATTAGCCTTTGCAGAATTACAAACTGATATGTCAGACTTGGCAGCAGATCTGGAACATTCCGGCATACCAACTCTGGATCATGTCAATTATGTCATGAAAGTGTTTTTTCCAGGTGTTTCAGATCATCCAATCTTAAATGTTCAAAGTCAATTTATCAACACACCAAGAACCAATTATGATGCTGCTATGTATCAATTTGAACAACTTCTGAACAACAAATGTTTTCTTCTGTCATTCATAGACACATTAGAAGCTCAAAAATCTTTCAATATTAGAGATAAGGTAAATGTTGCATCGCTTTTAATGGTGATCCTAATGGGGAAAATGGAATATGCAACTGATATTTTAAAGTCTCTGCTGTTACGTCTAATTGACAAATCTGTTTGCAACAAGCACCCACAATTGATGTTAAGAAGGACAGAAAGTGTTGTTGAGAAGATGCTAACAAACTGGATGGCTTTGTGCATGTATTATTACCTCAAAGATTATGCTGGTTCCTCATTATTCTTGCTGTTCAAAGCTATAAAGCATCAAATTGAAAAAGGTGTTGTTGATGCCATTACTCATGATGCTAGATACTCATTATCAGAAGAAAAGCTTTTAAAAGAACAAATTGATTATCATATAGTGACTTTACACATAGTACAAGAAGATTTTGATGACAAAGTTCAATGCAAAGTTCTAGATTGTGATAGTATATCACAGGTTAAATCAAAGATATTGGATGCTTTATTTAAGAATACCCCTTTTTCAATGCGACCTTCCGTCCATGAAGTTGATTTAGAATGGCGCCATGGCAGAGGAGGACATGTTACACTTCAGGATGAAGATGTTACTACTAAAACAATCAATGGATGGAGAAAACTAAACACATTAGCACATTATGGAGTAAAAGAATCTGCCATTATGTCTTTGATCTCGCGTCAAAATGATAGCTTTAACACACCCTACAAAATACCATGTAAAAATTGTACTGGCATTTATTGTTCAAATTCTCATATAAGGGTATACAAGAGTGATATAACAGATCAAAATGTTCATTATTATCACCTGGTGAAACCTATTGAGTATCAACATATAGTTAACAAAAGCTCAGAACATAGCCATAAAGCCATACCAGAAATATTTCTGACTAGGCTTCTATCTACAAAAGGCACAGTTCATAAGTTTGTTGACGATTTTTTTGGCACAATTTTGACTGTCAATGAAGTTCTTCCGCCTGCTGTAAAATGGCTATTTGATCTCTTTGATGATGCTGCTAGAGCCCATGGTATAATGAATCCTGAAGTTGTGCATGCATGGAAATCAAACAGTCTGCCTTTACGATTTTGGGTTAATCTCATTAAAAATCCAGATTTCATATTTGATATTAATAAAACAGCAACTGTTGATTCCTCATTATCTGTGATCGCTCAAACATTTATGGATGCCTGTTCATTGACTGAACATCGTCTTTGTAAAGATTCACCTTCTAACAAGTTGCTGTTTGCAAAAGACTTGCCTACATACAGAGAAATGGTTATACAATTTTATCAAGCTGTCTCTCAATTACCCCAAGTAACTGACCAAGAGCTAAGTACTTCAATGCAACAACTATCAGTGGAACAGTTAAATGAATTTGACACCCTGTCTGCTTTAAAAGAGTTGTACATCTATGTCAGCAAATACAGAGAACAAATTATTTTAGGTTTAGAAAATAAAATGCACTTAGCCCACAAGTTAGATAATGTAGCATGCACTATGGAAGGTGATCCTGCATCCATATGCTGACTATATGATAACCTAAGTTACAATTTAATTGCATTTAAGTAATTTATTTTAAACAACATGTATTTTGTAAAAAATAAGCTTTAATTTATTCTAAAATACTCAGATTAAAACAGATGTATTGTGTAAAAAGACTGTAAAGTATCATCTCCATAACAATAGTTAGGTTTAATATATTTTTTTTCAGTGAATGTTTGAAAGATAAAGATGTATAGTTTAATGTATGTACACTATCTATAACGCAGCTTATATTTTTAATTCTAATCTCAATAGCTAGAATGAATGAAGATATGAATTATTATTGATCATGTTAGGTAACTTTCGCAATTTATGTGTAAGCATTTTCATACTCTCCCAGTGGCCATATTTTATTCTAAATGCCATTTTTCAATCTATAACTTTTATGTTAAATATACCTTATTTTAAAAACTTCTGTCATTTGTACAATTTATATTTTATTATTCCTGGAGAATATATAGATCTGGCACTGATATTAGGTATTGTAATATACTTTTGTTGTAAGCAGCTGAATACTTAAAAACTATTGATGTTTAATATTAAGATGTATGTGTAAATAGGTTTAAGTTAAAATATGATAAAAAATGTTGTGATATTTGTATCTGGAATATTTATAACATTTTAATGGTTCATGTGCTTGTGTTTTCATAAAATTTAAGATAATGATAATTAATCCGTTTAGAATGATAAAAAATCTAAAGCCACTTTGATTGTCCTTTTTGATATGTAAATTTTGTATTTGTATGGATTCTATTAAAGTTTTACTAATTGTTAAATATGCACACGAAATTTAGTGTAATAGTTACATAAACTGCCCAGTTTTACTTCAAATATTCAGAAGTGTACTGATTATATAGGTTACGCTATAAATATCTATTTGTCTCTTTGCTGCCCATTTATGTGTAAAAGATTTAAGATTGATAATTATACTTTATAATTTGCTTAATTATAACTAAGTTAAATCTGAAACTACAATATTATGTTTATTTGACTGTAATATTTCGATCTCATTAAAGTATGTTGCTCAACTATACTTTTCATATGTGTTAGTAAGATTGACCGATATTTTTATTAGTATCTATATATAAGTAATCTCAGCATTGACCAGTACTCATATACTTAATAGAGTAAAACATGAAGCACAACTAAGAATACCTTTACATACTGTTCCATGGTCCATTTGTTGAAATATTATGCCATTATAATATTCCATTTACAAAGTTATTTAAGAATAGAATGTACTTTGTTAGTTTGTAAGGCTGCGTAAATCACCCGTCTCTTAAAATTTTATATAATTGATTTAGAAATATACTTATTTATCAATCTTTTTGCATTGAATGATTTAATATGAATAGGGGAAAAAATTAAAAATTGCTTTGAGTATGTAATAATTTTTATTACATATATTATGTACGAATATAATACATAGTCATTTAGTTAAAATACACGGACGATATAAAACAAAATTTTATTCAATTAGGTTTCACTTAAAATTTAACTATAGGTACCTACCTATATAACTAAAATCTGCACGTGCTTTGAGGTGTTTAAAATTGTGTGCATTCTAGTTAGCGTCTGCATACGTCCTAGTATGACATCCGAAATTACGCCGAAAATCACGCGTATGCAAACTTAAGCGATGCGACTGTTTATTGGCTCATGGGCCATACCTCGTTTTTCTTGGTCCTTCCGCGGTTCATTCAAAACAACATACCTACATTCATATCAAGGAATTCTAAATCTAAATTCATATTTTAGAAAATACCAATTTAATCAAACCAACCAAATCAAAATGTAATCACGATTATTTTCAATCAGATTATTGATCTGGTTAGAAAAGAAGTTTTGGTTCAAATATTACACTGTTCCATTGTGAAACATTAAAACATTTATATATTTTTAACAATATTGCCATGTACTAGAAACTAAAATTTTAGAATTTTATTAGAATAATTATATGATATTTATTTAATTAATACATCATTTAGCCTTGCTTTCACATTTCTGCCACATCATAACATAACAAAACCACTTGAGATCAGTAATTGAGACATGGCGCTGTACTGTACTTAAACAGTATATTTCCACTATTCAAGAATAAAAAATAAATCGGCTAAAATAAAAGGCAATTGATGTTTAAAATTTTAATGGATAAACATTTCTTTCCTGTAAACACAGCATTGTGTGCGATTACTTATAATTAATAATAAAAACGGAACGTAAATTATTGCAGCTGTCATCATTTAAGTTTAATCGGAATATCATCCATTCATACACTGCTGAACCTATGCCTCCCCTAGTTGCTGCAACTTCATCCGGTCTGCGCGATGGATCCAGCGATTTCTTCTTCGGTTCTTCAAATCTTAACGAACACATATGTATTTGAAAGGTAATTAATTGTTTTTATAAATTAAGTTTTCGATGGATGATACATACTTAACACGGTAAACTAGTGTGTGAAGTATCTTTACAGAAATCTCCAAAAACTATAAAGATTTCATAACAGCTTTTAAATACATGGTAACCAAATGAATATTTCTATAATTATTATATACTATATAGCTACGCACATAATTATAATACGACACTTTCGGCATACTTGGAAAATGATAATAAAATATTAACAAAAAAGATACATGTAAATGAATGCGGTGAATTTATTAGGCCCGTCGTACGACACTGAAATATGGATTCTTTATTCACTATACGTTACCGAAACAGAAAAATCAAATCTCGATTTTCGAATGTTGCAGGACGATAGCAGATCGATATTTCATGATAATAATATTTCAATAAGTTTCAAATTACAACGATACTAAAGTTCACGATACGAAACTTCACTTCAAAACTTTCAAAGAAAATTTGTTTAAATAAACGATTTTGAAATTTGATAAATTTGATCATAAATGTTATAAAATGCACAGTAATTCTAACAGTTCATAAAAATGAGAGGTATGCGCGTTGAAACCGTTTACCGCATCTGGTCTGCTTTTAGTGTCTAACGATCCGTTATTATAACAAGATTACTAGCCAGTGCTTGAATAACGGTCAAAGCATTATAACAATAAATAATTGTGTCTATATTTCAAGTTAGTATGGTTCAATAATAGCCCTTGTCAAGACGTTTCATGTTTTTAATATGCTTAATAAACTGGTAAATATAACCACAAGAATACTAAAATTTTAAATCATTATACTTAGGTACATTTGGAATTACTAATATTTGATATTACTTTGATAGCTATGACAGACATTTGTGCTATGAGACTCATAAGGATTTCCAATTTTTATTTTTAAAACATTTAAATACAAAAATAATTCTTATTTCTTCTGCATATGGTTTATTTTATAATAAACGTTTTTGTACAATACTTGATCGAAGGTAGTTTTCATTTATACATGGAATCAACCATATTTATAACCACTCACTGCTACAAATAATTTAGATTCAACAAAATTTCAAAAAATGTATGCCCTGTATCATATATATTCAGTATAACATTACTATTATTGGTTCATACATTTGTATTAAGCCCATACTTGCAACCATTTCAAAAAGTGTACCTATAACAATGCTATCAATTATAACAAGAACTATGGTAACTTTTTTTAATATAGTTTCCAACAATACACAATGTCAATGACAAAACAATAATGTAAAAGTAATCCATTCGATAAGAAAATTATAAACATTGCTTATTCATTATAACTTTATCGTTACAAAGTATTTAATGCATCTCAGAGTCTTCTATACAATATTATAATAAAATATATATAAAATCTCTTCAAAGACATATTTGTTTATATGTGTGTAGTAATAGGAACACACAACTATAAAAACAACGATTAACCATTACTACAAGTGTACTTTGCACCCATAATATTAAAGCATCTAATACAATTGATTTTCTAAATCGAATGTTGCTGAATCACTCCAATTTGATGTTACATATTTATATAAGTAGTCATAAAATAATAACAGGGTATTTACTTAACAAAGTACATTTATACAGCTGCCTAATATTTCTGCACATACATATACCACAATTTCATACGTATTAATTATTCTATGCTTTTGTATAGTTATATGTGAAACATGTACATATTTGTCGATATACATAGAAACATTTCAAACATTGGCTACAAATAACGGCGTATGATTGCTAATACTAAGTATCCATAAAGAAAATCAATAGTTATGTGCGAATGTGGCTTATTTAACAAATATTACTTGTACAATCATGCTCGATAAAAAGTACAATATCCAACACTATGCAAGCAAACAACCTCTATTAAATTTTCTATTCTCACAAAACATTATGGAATTTTATAGGCACGAAAAAGATATGAGTAATAATAAATATAGTAATAAATAGTAATGTTCCTCAAACTACGGATTAACCGCACGATCATTGACGAACGGTAATCGCAATATATCACAGTTAGTCATATGAGGATGAAAGGGTAAAGCCGATCACCTTTCTTTGACAGTTTTATTTTTTTAATGGCAGCAATAGGAATCTCAAATTTTTTGCTTGTCGCTGTAAACTTTAGGAACCAATGGCTATAATATTTTATTCATTCACTGCAATTGTATTAGGGATTGTACTCTGCATCTTTAACATTTATACCGTCTATTTATACATATCAAATTGTGCTTTAAAATGTTTTTGTACTACGTAAAAATAACGTACGACATTACCTACCTACATAATATACTGAATAACCAAAATTATTTTTTGACCTGAGTATGTCGCAACACTACTAGTAGTTGGTATTCTATCACAAATCTATTAACAAAAAGCATAAGCTTAACGCCATCAACAACTTGAACATATATGTACATACATATATATTGCAATATGCACTACAAATACCGTACCTCATATTATACATATAAACATCACTTCACACTTTACATTTTTACAATTTTATGTAAATAAATGCAGAATTACATAACATACTTAAAATTAGTAAATATTATAAATAGTCACACTATTCAACAAAACTAAATTGTTTCTAAAAATTTTGTACATCGAGAGGTATGTTGACATACCGAGTAACCTTATGACTGAAGGTCAACATGGCAGGATAAATTTTGTGTTCACCATACCTAGGATATTTAGCTGAACTTCGATTTATAATTTCTAGGCTGTGCGTAGCATCCAGATAAAAACAATAAAGTTCCACAGTAATGAGTGGACACAATAAGTATATTAGTTTTCCCATGTCAAAGAATCACGTATCACAATTTATTAAAAAAATAAATACAGGCACATTATTAACATTATTACATTTTAAGCACACATCTACTTAGCAGACACATAATACATATGAGTAAGTACTATAATCTAAGTGAGTCCTCTGAGGAATAGGCCTTATAATCAAGTACAAAATCATCATGTCAATTAAAAACATACTTCATTTTACTAGCCTTTAGCACACCATCATACGACCCATAGTACTCTGTACCACTTTCACATCAAAAATATCACATATACTGGCATCTGCCTACAAAGTTTTGTTTTGTTAGTTCATATTCTGATATCACTTTAGGATATACTTACAACACTTTTTATATTTAGACCACAAAAATTCGTATTTTTAGATAAAAGAATTTGTTCGTTGTCCATAAACCCTCGCAATCCACGGCTATCGTTATGTAAAAATAAAACATTATAATTATCAATTGGGTACATTCTCTTAAGTTAAAAGTAACCAAGAGGCCAATGTGATCATCAAGATTTGCCTTAAGCCGAAGGAGTTATTTAGCGCATGTTTGAATCTTAAAGCGTCTCGTGGCGATGGTGTGTTAAACGCGAAATAGGGTACAAAACATATTTTAACATTATTAGTCAATTTTATATCAAAAATTTAGACAAAATAAATAGTTTAATTTTATATGAACACGTAATAACCAAGTAAATAGTAATTATATCACCTGCAATTTAAGTTCAACACAAATTAAAAAAACTATGTATACGAAACGTCCATAAAACTTATAAAACACAAGGAATGTTATCTGCAATGCAATTCGTTCTTTATTTTCATACGTTAAATTGCAGGTGAATTAATTAAACATTACTAACGCATTTTCTGGAACTCTACTCTCCGTGTCCGACTTGGATTAGACGAATCGTATTTATACCTTCATCATTTCAAAATGTTAAAAACATTCGAGAGTTCTGTTTTTTCGAATTCCAGGAACGTAATCTTACAATACTCAACAATTGAATAATCTAAACTAATTTACGATTTTGGTGCCGGCTTATCGAGTGGATCTCGATATATGATTGTGGCTGGTTTGATGAGGTCGGGTTCGTCGTCCGGTATGGAGCAGTCGGTGTCGGCCTCCGCGTCCTTGGAGGAACATTTGTTGTGCGCCATGAGGAGGCCTCCCACGAGCCCCACCAGCGCTCGGTCCAGCCAAGTCACCGGGTTAGCGTATATAAGGCCTCCTTCGTAGAAACCCAAGTGGCCTCCGTGTGCTAGTTCCAAGTACATAGCTTTTTCTTGGGAACCTGAAAAGTTTTAACCTTATTCAATCTTATTTTGTATTAAGTAATTTTGTTATCTATATTTATACCTACATCGTATAAAATTAAGAAGCTTTCTGCGTCTGTCTGTCTGTTTGTCTATTATATCCGCTAACTCCTTCTAAACCACGCAATGGATTTTAATGCTGTTTTCAGAATCTGTTAGATAATTTTTCACGGGAGGTTTATATGTATCATAAAACATAATAAAATTATTATGCAGGTGAAAAAAAAACAATGTTTTGCAACCTAGTCGCCGAAAAATAAATTTACATGGCTTACGTAGGCTAAACCATTTATTTTTATCAAATGAAAAAAAAAGTTTCATTATTTTTTTAAATAATATATTTTTTTTTAAATAATATATATTTTTTTAAATAATATATATTTTTTTAATAATTTTATAATATATATATTATAATATAAATAACAAAAAAGTTCAAAGCTCGGTCATCCTATTAATAAAGCAGTCTTAGACTAAATAGTAAATACTTACTGACAAATTCTCTGATAGTTGGCAGGAGTTGCTCAGGAACGATGGGGTCATCACGCGCATTTATAAATATCATTGGGGTTTTTAAATTGTGTATGTAAAATGCTGAAGAGCTCCATTTGTATAGGTCAGTGACTGAATTAAATCCGTGAACTCTTCTGCAATGAAAGATAGAACAATACATTAAGTAAATGTATAAATTGTTGAATTCATTTATCACACATATTATTTTAAAAGTTACAAACAAGGAATTCTATAATAGACACACATGTCGGTAACACTTGTAAATGAGTAGTATATTTTAAAGTGTTGCCATTTTTACCGTATAGTATAGTATAGTATAGTATTTGCGGAATAGTTCATTTTGGTAAAGGAGTCTCTTGCAAAAAGTAGTTCGGGAATCACTGCATTAGACCAAGTCTACCTAATAACGGTAATCTTTAGGATCTTGTATTCGTATGTATGTCACTGAACTCCTCCTAAACGACTGGACCGATTTTGATGAAATTATTTTGTGTGTTCAAGGGGACTTGAGAATGGTTTAGATTCACAATTGGATCCGGTAGATGGCGTTGCGATCGGGATCAAGGAGTATTTTTGTCGTTTTTTTTTTCGGACAGGACAACGTCTGTTGGGTCCGCTAGTCCATTAATAAATATTTATCCTCATTTTCTTGCAAAACCTATACCGCACTTAATGTATAATGTATTGGTGACTGTCTTAAGGAGTGTAGAGATCTTTTTGTATATAGGATATATAGGAAACGATCTCTACGACGGTCGAATGGTAAGTGAGACTATACATTCTACACCACTCCACCGACTAGGTTCTGTTGTAGCATGAAGTTAGCAGAGTATCGACGACATAGCGACGGTGCTGCCATCTCTAAACCATACTAATGACCGTTTTCGATAAACATATATTTTTAACTCACCTAGAGTAAGCCTCGTCCAAATCCGGCAAAGTTCCCGCCGACACGATCATGTTCTCGTCCAGCGAATACCTATTCTTCATCTCAGGGCTGAGTAGCACCCGCTTGTGCCGTGTGATGATGTTGCGATAGTTGTCAGTCATAATGTACAGGTAGAAACGGCGGAAGTTCTGCCACTGCAGCAGGTAGAGCATCGTGCTGGTGTGGACAAATTAATATGTTAATATAGGAAGAGTTTAATGAAATTTTTAGTCAAAACTTAGTCAATTTAACGGTAAGCTTTAAGCATTTTCACATTAGGTTTAATCCAATTAGGATTTTTATTTGGACACCAATTGTTACATATACAACTGTTGTTAGGCTGCCGTCCGGGGAAGTACCACCGCCACACCCAGTTCTACCGTAGAGCAATTTATTATGTTTTGGAAAGAGAGTG